>WOXC01005304.1:0-110472 GCA_011680675.1 Gymnobelideus leadbeateri
TGCTTCTCCAAAGGGAAGAGAGTCAGTGATTTAGAGCGGGACCAGACTAAGACGTCCCCAAGTCCTTTTTTTTCCTCTTTGAGACTGGGTTTCCCTGTCTCACCCAGGCTGGCTATGTAGTTGCCCTTCATGGGACCCGATCCCAACACTGCTGAGCATGGAAGCTTTACTTCACCTGCTCTTTCCACCCTTGGCAGCTCTGCTCCTCTTTAGGTAGCCTGGTAAGCCTTCACTTCTAGGGGTTCACCACACTGGTGTCTGGCTTAGTGTAGACACCTTATGGATGCTAGCCTTGCTGTGGCTTAGAACTCCCAAACTTAACAGATCTGCCAGCCTTGGGCCCCCAGCAGTAGGGACTCGAGGTATGTGCTGGGGAGTACTGCCATCCCAGCCTCCAACCCCTTCATTTTACTATAGGAAGTAAACTTTTGAGAGCTGGGATGGTTTCATTCTCCAAATTTGTATTCCCAGTGCTTAGCATATAGTAGGTGCCTAATAAATGCTTGTTACTTGATTACAGATGAGGAACCAAAGCCTCAAGACTGAGACTTGCCTATTTTTTAAGGGGCAGAGATGGATTCACTGTGATTCTCTAACTCCAAATATATCTCATCATGTCACCACAGCTAACTCTCATGCATCCCTTCTCAGTTTATTGATGCTTTGGTGGCCTGAAGGATGTTGGAAGAAGAGATGGGGCTATGGGATCTGGAGTGGTGGGGCAGGAGCGAATGGGGATCTAATTTACAGCCTATAATGTCAGAGATAGGAGGGACCTCAGAGGTCATGGTTTAACGCTTTCATTTTGCAGATAAGAAAACTGAATCCCAGAAAAGGAAGGGGCTTGCTCAAGTCCTACAGCTAATCTGTGGCAGTCAGGCTTTGGGATAGATGGCCTCTGAGGTCTGTCATACACTGCTCTAGGGCTAGAAGGATTTGAAGAGGGATTGCAGGGCCCAAGCTGCCCTGACTAAAGCACTGTCTGTCTCAGGGGCTGAGTCAGGGGCCTGAGTCATCTGTTGATGGGATCAGTGAGCCTCTGCCCATTTCCTGCTCTGGGCTCTTTCAGCCCTGAGCCCCCACCCTTCCACTCGGACCTAGGTGCCCAGTCTCTCTGTACCTCATCAATTCATCCTGGCTTTGGACCCAGGGGCACCTGGCATTGGATGTGGTGCTGGGGGAGCTCACAGAGGGAAGAGGTATCTCTGGCCTTCCCTGATCTTGCTCTAGACTCTGCTGCATTTCTAAATGAGAAAGGGCTTTACAAAAAGGAGGAAAAAAGAAAAGTGGGACGAGAAGAAAGAGAATTCATAAGGAGCTGATTCCTCTTTAAAAATGAGATGCCAGTTACTGCTTCTTCCACTCTCCCCCCTTCCCTCTCCCCTCCCAGGCAGCTGACACCTAAATGTGTGCTCCAAGCCAGCTGGGGGCCATGAGGATGGGGGAGGGGGGACCTGGGTGGGGGGTGGCCAAGGACCCTATCACATTTACATTCAGCCATCTGCCTCTCCCAGTTCACATGCAGGAGGCACAGGGCTAACCCAGTCTTTAGCTCCATCAGGGATTCATGGGTCTATCCAATAACAATAGTACAAATACCAACCAAACAACAGCCATAATAATTTCCTTAAAACTGAACATATCCTCCACGTAGTAAGGAAGGGGGAAGGCACATTGAAGGGATGCCAGGCACAGTGATGCACAGAAGGGGACCTCTTGTGCCCTGAGATTGACAAAGTAACTGTTTAGGCCTAGCAGGGACCCTAATAACTGGTGAATTGGGCTCTGGGGATACCATTGGTTGGGTAGGCATTCCTGAGAGTCAAAGAACTAGACAGGGCAGCCTAGGATGGCCATCCTCAAAACTGACATCAATCAGCTTGAATCGGGAAAGGGGATTTGATGATGTTTCTTTGGGTTCGGTACCACAAGAACAAGAGATACATGGGAACAAATTGGAAATACCAATATTTTACCTGCTAGAAATGTAATGCAGTTAGTGCTGATGTCTAAAGCAGATAAACAATAATAATAGTGGCTTGTGTTTATGTAGAATTTTAAAGTTAGCAAAGCACTTTGCAGATAAATATTATCTCATTGGACCCTCCCAACAACTCTGGGACCTAGGCGCTATTATTATCCTCACTTTACTGATGAGCAAACTGAGGCTAGGAGATGTTAACACCAGAAGAATGAAGCATTTTAAAACAACTTACTACAATTTCTCCTATCTGTGCAAACGTACTTTAAATAGAAATAGTTACAAGTGAATATCATAATTTGACGTTGAAATAAATTCTTCATTTTACTTTCTCTATCTCCTTTGCCTTATGGTCACTGAAATGGTCCTTCAGGGTATTTTAAGTGATTTTCCCAGGGTTACATAGCTAATAAGTACCTGCAATAAGATTTGAACTCTGTCTTCTTGATAGTAAGTCCAATATGATATCCATTGCTGTAATGGCAAGCAAAGAAGTGCTTAGCACCTTGTTTGAGTTATTTATTCGGCACCTTGTTTCAGTTCAAGTGTCTTCAGCCTTGTCGTGATTATATCAAGTCTTTGTTAAGAATCAAAACCTGTGGATCCCATGGTGGGAGGGACTTGCTAAAGACAGGATCAGGAAGGACATAAGAGGTGGGCAGAACAGGGAGGAGCTGATGACAGATAAAAAGCTTGAGCACAGCTAGGATGGACCAGAATTGAGAAGGGGAAACTTGTGGTGTCCAGCACTTTGTCTGTTCTGTCTGTGTTGATCTGTGCTTATGATACTTTGTGTAGAAGCCCTGGGACCTTACTGAAGCCCTGAAAGGGGATTTTCTTGTTGTCTGTTTACGGAAGTCCTGGAGGAGGGTTTCAGGGGTCTTGGGACTATACTGATGATTTGTGTTGACCTCTTGGACCTTGTTTGTGGGTCTCTGTTGATTTCGCAGGCAGATAGTGAATTAATGATGGTGCCGGCAATGTGGATGAATGTTGTTTTGACTCTGTTAAGCTTTTTCTTCCCAGAGACAGAAACTGCGAAGGAACTGAGGTGGACTGAACACTGTGAGCTTCAATTGTGGAATGGGAGAGGAGAGGGATGAGGAACTGGATGAGGAATTGAGAGCTGCCTGCCTGTGAATTCAGGTAACAGTTGGGTAAATTCAGGCAAGAGCTGGACCCATGGAAGAGGAACCATGGAATTTGGGAGCCAGCCTCCAGCCAAGATGAAAAGACCTCTCCTTGGGTACTTAGTGGTGACTGAGAAGATCACAGCTTTACTTTGGCTTAGGGGTGGGAGAACTTTGTACTTTGTACATTGTACCCCTTAAGAATGATTGAGTTAAGGATGATTGGAAACGAATCTCCAATCAAGAAGAAAGACTTTTTGACTGAGAGATTAAAACAATGTGACCTAGGGGTGAGAAAACTTTGACCTTTGTACTTTGTGTCCCTTAAGGAGGACTGCTTCTTAAGGATGGTTGAGTTAAGGACTTACTGAATGATATCTTTTGTTTAAAATCATGTGGCCACTTTAGTGATAAGTTGTTATAATCTTATTAATGCTGTACTTTGGCTTCTGTGAATGTTTTGCTTTATTTATTGCTGAATAATAGAGAGTTCACTATACTATGTGATCAGAACCTTAAAGCTGTTCACAGCAGCAGTCCTCTGGAGAGCCACTCATGTTTGGCTTTACAATTGCTCTACCTAGCTGTCTAACCAAAACTGTTCAGGGAATGGACTGAAGCCATGACCACTTTTTTTTGGAGGGAGGAAGGCAGGGTAATTGGGGTTAAGTGACTTGCCCAAGGTCACACAGCTAGTATGTATTAAGTGTCTGAGGTCATATTTGAACTCGGGGCCTCCTGACTCCAGGGTGGTGCTCTATTTACTGTGCCACTTAGCTGCCTCTATGAGTACTTTCAATTGTGTGCTATCACCATATTCTAATGGATCAGTGGATCTATGATACTATTGATTTGTGAATTCCCTCCAATGGTGCCAATGATAAATCATACATGCCTGCTCGTTGGGTGCTTAGTCCTAAACCCATATTGTCTCTCCTAAGCAGAGCTAAGGATGACTTTCAAGTTAAGGGGATCTCATACCAAAGCGTTATTAATAATAGCTAGTTAACATTTCCCTAGAGCTTTAAGGTTTTCAAGGCACTTTATGTAGGTCATCTCATTTGATCTACACAACAACCCTCGGAGGGAGAAAGGTGCTGTTACCACCTCCATTTTACAGCTGAGGAAACTGAGGCAGACAGAGGTTAAGTGACTTGCCACAGCTGTTAGGCGTGTGAGGCTGAATTTGATCTCATCTTCCTGACTTCAGGCTCAGTGCTCTGTCCACTGTGCTAACTACCTGACTCATTAATCACCTAACATACACAAATCTTGTCTAGTTATAGGGCTTCATGAAGGGAAAAAAATACATTAAACAGCATTATTGTGTGAAGTCTTTCTCCAATTATATTAAAATAGACTCAGTAAGTGTAAGTCTCTTAATGTATATCAAAGTTTCTTAATGTATATCAAAGATAGAAAATAAAGGCTTCATGTTTGAATCTGAAGGTCATACTGAACAATTAGACAAAGGTGATCATTACAAATGCTTTGGTCCCCCTAGACAAGATATTTGGGGCTTAAAGCTATCATGGAGAAAGCTGTAGCTATGGATGTTAGGAGACTGGCTGGCCTCCTCAAATCAAACATCAGTAGGAAGGACACACTAAAAACAATTGGCATCCATGCCGTATCAGTCTTAGAACTGTAAACAAGACCATAATAGATTTGCAAAGTCTCCTAAGAGAAATCTACAATATTAATGAGCCACAAGACCCATCCCTGTAAGTAAGCAATGGAAAGATGAAGACATCCTAACCTAACCATTATGAGGAGGAGGATGAATAGTCTCAGAGCATATGATAAACAAGTTAAAAAAACCTACAAAAATGCTTTTGGAACAAGTAGACATCACTGTGTTGGACAATAGTAAATGCTGACAATGAATAAGTGCCCTCAAATTTGTCTAATGTAACTTACTTCTCAATGGAGCCTATGAAATAGCTGAGATTCCAGAGGGGAATCCAAAGTTCTTTCCATTATGGGTGAAAGCCACACAGCCTTAACTATCAATATGTTGACAACAAAGCTTTGAGCAAAGGGCTGTAATGTGGATTTGTTTACAGAAATGGAGGAATTTTGAACAGCCACATCGTTGCTGCCAGAAATTCCAGAAGAGTTATCTTAAGAATCCCAGAATATAGAATTCATAGCAAGTAAAGAAATGATAGAAATTGTACACCACATCACCATAGGCTGCAAAATTAACACCTACATAATACTTAAGCAAGGCAAGATTTGATGGTCAGAATCACCTGACTTTCATAAACTAGCAGGTGACAAATCTTCATGTTATAAAGACAAACCTCAAGAATTCAACAGTTGCTGAGGTATCACATTACACTTATCAGACTGGCTACTGTGACAAAACAGGAAAATGATAAATGTTGGAGAAGATGTGGGAAAGTTGGAACACTGATGCATTGTTGGTGGAGTTGTGAACTGATCCAACCATTCTGGAGAGCAATTTGGAACTATGCCCAAAGGGCTATAAAACTGTGCATACCCTTTGACCCAGCAATACCCCTTCTAGGTCTGTATCCTAAAGAGATCATATAAGTAGGAAAAGGACCAACATGTATAAAAATATTTATAGCAGCTCTTTTTGTGGTGGCAAAGGCAATGTCCATCAATTGGGGAACGGTTGAACAAGTTGTGGTATATGAATGTAATGGAATACTACTGTGCTATAAGAAATGAGGAACAGGATTTTAGAAATGAAGGAATGAAGAATTTCAGAAATGAGGAACAGGATTTCAGAAAAACCTGGAAAGACTTATATGAACTGATGCTGAGTGCAATGAACAGAACCAGGACAACACTGTACACACTAACAGCTACATTGTGTGATGATAAACTTAGCTCTTCTCAGCAATGCAAGGTTCTAAGACAACTCCAAATGACTCATATTGGAAAGTGCTATCCATATCCAGAGAAAGCAAACTATTTGCTCCCCTTTTCTTTTGTTTCCACTTTCTTGTGGTTTCTCCCATGAGTACTAATTCTTCTTTACATCATGACTAATGTGAAAATATGTTTAATATAAATGTATAAGTAGAGATGTATAAATGTATAAGTATCAGATTGCATGCCATCTTGGGAGGGGAAAGGAGAGGGAGGGGGAGAAAATTTAAAACTCAAAATCTTATGGAAGTGAATGTTGAAAATGGAAAATAAATAAATATTGTGTGTATATGAAATATATGCATTTTTCATATATATATAAATATATATGAAAGAATTCAACAGTTGCATCATCACCACAGAAAGAATTTGCACTGATATTGGCTTAGATACAACACTAATCTTTAAAAACTTAAGAATAGGGGATCCAGTGACTAGGAGGTACAGGACCTGGAGTCAGGAAGACTCACTTTCCTGAGTTCAAATGTGAACTCAGGCACTTTTTAGTTGTGTGACCCTGGCAAGTCACTTCACTCTGTTTGCCTTGATTTCCTTCTCTGTAAAATGATCTGGAGAAGGAAATGGCAAACCACTCCAATATCTTTGCCAAGAAAACCCCAAATGGGGTCATGGAGAGTTAGACATGACCCAACAACAGCAATTGAATTGATAATGGGGACTGGGCCTGTGATTTCCCCTGTATAGGGAACTCTAGAATGAGAGAACTCTCTCTCCTATTGCATATATGCAACCATTTTCTAACTTATAGTCTTAAAGAGTTGCCTAGAGGGTGAGAGGTTACATAATTTGCATGCAACCACTCACTCAGGACATATTGGAGATGGGTGTTGAGCTCAAGTCTTGTCCTCTAGCCACTACACCATCTTGTGTCTCCAAAAACCTAAGAACAACATTTCCAATAGATTTTGCCACACCAAAAATCTTTTTCCCCATGTGGAATGAAATGCTTTCAAAACACAGAGACCTTGCAGAAGAAATAAAAATCATGTGAGAACCTGATAAGGTCCACATAATTCTCATTGTTTTGTCTGCTACTGAATCATCCCAAAGATGCTTTTCATGAGCCTTCAGAAGATGAGCTTACAACCTAATGTTTTTATTCAATTACCAAAGAGAAATTGCCATTTTATCCATGTAACAGTTTGCAGAAATCCACTATTTAAGAATAATAACAGGATAGTGACTTGTTCCAGGATGGTGTTTGTCTAAACCCAACTGAAAGTGATGGGAGCAAGGTGGATAAGCATAATGAAACAACAATAATAGACATTTATACTGCACTTGCCTATTTCAAGGTGCTTCATCGATGTTGAAGACATCTCTGAAACTGGGATAGAATCACTTAGTCAGAGACCAGCAGAATAGCAGTGCTATTAGTGACTTCAGAAACCATTTAGTCCAACAAAAACCTAACCAGGAATCCCCCTTTTTTATTTTTGGAAGGCAATTGGGGTTAAGTGACTTGCTCAAGGTCACATGGCTAGTTTTGTGTTAAGTGTCTCCAGGAATCCTTTTGACAACATCTCTGAGAAATGGTCAAAGACCTTCATTAAGGTGAAAACCTCCATCAACTTCTGGAGACTGTCAACTCTACTTTGGAATGGCTCTAATTGTTTTTCCTCAGACTATGCTAAAATCTGTTTCTCTGAAACATCTACCCATGTCTAGCAGTTTTGTCCTCAGGGTATGGTGTCTATTTCTTCTCTCAATACTCTGGGTAGTTCAAGCTTTATCTGTATCTTCTAGGTGCATAGACTGGGGCTAAGAGACTTGACTCAGACACCTTGCCCAAGGTTACACAGTTTGGTAAGTGGAAGATGGGACATAGCATTTGGCTCCACTCTGGACAATAGGCACAGTTCCTTGTTTCAGTGTGGGCATCATTCCCAGGATTCAGACATAAAAATGGGATTTTAGAGCTGGAAGGAAGCTTAGAGATAATTTTGTATCTCCCTCAATTTACAGGTGGAAAAATTGAGGCCCAGAAGGAGGGAGCATGGTACAATGGAAAAGATATTGGCTTCAGATGCAAAGAAACCAGTTTCAAATTCTACGCTTGAAGATTTCTACCTGTGTGACCTCAGACAAATCATTTAATCTCCTTGGACCTCATTACCCCCATCTGTAAAAAGTGAAGGGGTTGGACAAGGTGGACTCTGACATCTCTTCTAGTGCTAGATCTGTGAACCTAGAAGGTGACTCGGCTAGCATCATGCCACTGGAAAATGGGTGAGCAAGGAGTTAAGCCCATTTCTTCAAAGCTCATGTGTGTTCTTTCCATAACACGCTACCACTGAATAAACACAGCTTCTGTTTATGTTGCACCAAGGGATGGAGTCAGGGGTATGCTCATACATGTTTAACAACTATCTCCCCCCGCCCCATGTAGAACATACTTTAAAGTTTAATCTCTATAATTAACATTTTTCCCATCACTTTCTTAAGTCTATGCAACCAACAGCAAAATAAATCAGTCCTAGTTTCTAGTATTTTTCTATATCTAAGGTGTAAATCTTACACTGAACATTTAACAATTAGCTCTCATGAGCCCCCATTAGAGCTGACTCCAGCACACCTCTGGATGGAGTGCTAGTGCAAGGATTCCAGGCCTTTGCTCATTTAAAGCCCTCCTCTCCTACCATGAGAGAGTATAGTCCATGGGAAAAAAAGCATTGAGAGTCTGGCTCTCTATATCTGCCTTCGAGGGTTCTTAATTCTCTAGTCATAGAAGCATAGCCTTAAGCTGGCTCTATGAATTGACTAGGATGAGAATATAATTATAGTCAATGAGTTTAAACTGTCTGTCCTTCACTCCTCCCTCACCACCTCCCATTAGCAGTCTATAAAATATTTAAGACATACTATTTTTAGGTCTAACTGGAAACCTGATGCATATACTCAGAACTCATCTGGTTGCCTGTCCATCCATCCATATGTCCACTTACCCACACACCCATTCATCTATTCATCCATCTATACACTCATCCATTCATCCATCCACCCATCCATCAATCCATCCATCCACTCATCTATCCATCCATCCATCCATTCATTCATCCATCTATCTATCCATCAATCCATCCATCCATCCATCCATCCATCCATTAGTAATTATTTATTAAGTGTTTACTATGTGCCAGGTACTGTATTAGGCACTGGGGATGCCAAGGCAGAAATGATACAGTTCCTACTCTCCAGTAGCTTACATTCTATCAGTCAATCCTTAAGCTTTGCTTATATCTTTATCTGATTGTGTTCTCTTTGAGGGGCTGGTAAGAACAAAGGACTTGGAGTCAGGAGTCCTGCATTTGGGATGTGGTTCTTCTAATTCCTAGCTGTGTGACCCTAGGCAAATCAAATAACTTCTTTGGGCCTCACCTGTAAAGGGTGGGAATAACAATGCTTATGTTACCTATCTAGAATCACAGAATTTCAGGCTTGGAAATAACCATTCAGGCCCTACCACGTCCCTCAAAGAATCTCCCAGTACAACATACCCACCAGTAGTCAGACAGTCTCTGGGTGAGAGAGACCTTTCCTGTCTCAGTAAGACTGTTATTGCAGAGAATCCCACTCTCTCTTCTGAGGTGGCCCACTCCCTTTCTGGATAGCTCTATTAGGAAGTTTTTCCTGATTCTTCTCTTTTTCCTAATATAGCTAAAGCAAATCCTTTTTGTTGTCCTTAGCTCTCTTTATCAGCTTCAGTTCTGAACTTTTGCCCTCCAGATACAGCTCAAACAATAAGCTGCTATGCTTTTGTATCTCTCCTCTGTGATCTACCCTGCTTCCATCATCTGTACTTTTGTAAAATCAAAGGTGCTTGGGGAGCCCCCATGCCTCCATGTTGGTCTTTTCAGCCAACGACCATCTTCCCTCCTCAGTGGTGTCGTTTTCCCTTCATTTCTTTGGAATTTCATTCTTGAGAGTTTCCCATCCCTCCTTGTGTGACTTCCCCTGAAGAATTTTATTTCATGGGCTTGTTGTGAGAAAAGTGTTTTATGAACATCAAAGCTCTATTAAGTTATTAAGTAACTCAAATTAATTATTGTTATTAATGAATAACAACACAGTTTCCTCAGTGTGAAGAAGTCCTTAGGATTTATCTATGAAATCCTAAAGTACACAGAATGGAAGAGCATTGGTTTCAAGCTGGAAAGAGATGGCAGAGGTCATCTAGGCCAATTCATACATGGTACAGATGCAGAAACTGAAGCCCAGAGAGGTTGAGTGATTTTCCCAAGCTCAATCAGGAAGTAGGTAACAAAGTGGGGCTTGAACCCAGGTGCATAATTAGTGACTGATTGTCTTCTGGCTTACTTACCCAAGTATATACAACTAGTGCATGCTAGGAGTGAATCCTGGTTTTTCTCACTTCAAGGCAGGTAGGTGGCTCAGTGGACAGAAGGCTGGACCTGGAGTCAGGAAGACGTGAGTTCATATCTGACCTCAGACACTTGTGTGACCCTGAGTGAATCACTTCAGCCCGTTGGCCTCAGTTCTCTCATCTATAAAATGAGCTGGAGAAGAAAATGACAAATCACTCCAGCATGTCTTCCAAGAAAACCTCAAACAGGGTTATGAAGAGTCGGACACGACTGAAGTGACTGAACAGCAAGAACTTCTGATTTCAAACTCAGCACTCCATACCTTTTTGTCTTATCAGTAGCAATTAATTATATTGATTATATTTGCCAGAGCAGATGAGAAGCAGCATGGTATTGTGACTGGTGAGCGTCTGACAAGATGATTCTGGGCAAAGCATTTA
The DNA here is from genome assembly GCA_011680675.1 of Gymnobelideus leadbeateri. NCBI lineage: Eukaryota > Metazoa > Chordata > Mammalia > Diprotodontia > Petauridae > Gymnobelideus > Gymnobelideus leadbeateri. The sequence continues at coordinate 10,802 of WOXC01005304.1, forward strand.
ACCTCTCAATGCTCTGTAGCTAAGTCTATAACTTGCAAAGCAGGTGCCCATTCACAGGGAAATCTCCTCCTGAGGAGCTCCTTATACTGATGAAATCACAGGTTTGGTTAAAAAAAAAATGGACATGAATAACAATAACCTGTTTTAGCCTCAACTTTTTCATCATTAAAATGGGGCTAATAACGCCTGTGCCATCTGTCTCATAGGGTCACTGAGAGGTAAGCCCTGGGTAGGCCATTAAGTTCTATGGTCTATCATGATTATTCTTTAATGAGAAGTGTCTCTTGTCCCACTCTAGCCTTCATCGAGGGTAGCCACTTACCTCTCTCCTTCCACGTAAGGTTGGAAATACTCCCTACATTTTATAGCAAGAAAAACTGAGGCTCAAAGAAATTGGAAATATCTTTTGGAAGAACTAGAAGCTAAGCCCTGGACTTGGATTCAGAGGATTTAGGTTCTAATCCTGGTCTTTTTCTGCAACTTTGGGAAAGTACCTTCCCCATCTCAGTTTCCTTCTCCTTTTCCTTCTCCTTCCATCTCAGCCTCAGTCTCCCTAGCTTTAAAATGAAGGAGCTAGCCTAGATCAATAATCAATCAACAAATATTATTAAGCACCTACTTCTTGCCAGGCACTATGTTAGGCACTGGACATAGAAAGGCAAAAGTGAATCAATTCCTGCCCTCAAAGAGCTTATAGTTTAGCTGATGGAAATGGGGTGTGTATCTATAGGTCAGAAAAATAGTTATGAAATCGATGCAAGATAATTTTGGGCATGGAAATCAAGAAAATGTTCATTTTGAAGGGCAAGCTGAGTTTTGAATGAATTTTTGTGGCAGCATCCATTGGGAACAGGTCATAGTTTTTTTTAGTAGCTATCATTCACTCATTGATTCAACAAACATGTATGAAATATACACCGGGGGTAGAGTTCTGTACTAGATGGTGGGAGGAGGGCCTTTGGAAAGACCTTACTTGGTCAGGGTCACGTCCACAGGCAAGAGGCCCTTTGCCTCTGACCTCTTATTTATCCCAGGAAATTTCAACCACTTTCCCTGGGACTGGAGACTTGAGAGAGCTGCTTCTCTTGAGGCAGAGAGAACATGAAGGTCCAAATAGAAAAGCTGGGAAAAAGAGAATGCCAGGAACTAATCCATTCCCCAGCCCTGGATTGTTCCTGCCCTTTCACCAGATGGGAACAGGAAGGCCAAGAATTCCTGAGAGGAAGGGGCTGGATGTTTGGCAACATCAATGCAAACTCAGGTGTCCTCATTAGTCATACGGGACACCATAATTTTAGAGCCCTAAGGAATCTTAAAAAATAGAATAGAGAATATCAGAATCAAAAGAGCTAGCTTAGCACACTGAATATTTGAGCTGGGGGAGCCTTAGAACATAGAATGTTAGAGCTGGGGGGCACCTGAAAACATCAGAACTGGCAGGAACCTTAGAACACATCAGAGTTGGAAGGGACTTTAGAATATAGAATGGATGTCAGAGGTAGGAGGGACCTTAGAACACACAACATAAAAAATCAGAGTTGGGAGGGTCCTTAGTACATAGATCATAGAAGGTTAGGCACCTTTGGGATCATCTAGTCCAATCTCCTCATATGGGGAAACTGAGGGTCAGAGAAAGGCACCAACTCTTTTAAGATAGTAGAGCCAGTGAGTACCAGAGGCAAGACTGCAAGCCAGATCTCCAGACTCCTAATCCAGACCACTTTATAGTACTGATTGAGATCTGATTTCTCATTTTGTATCTTTTTTCTCCTTTTGTCTCCTGAGGCTGAAGTTTGGGGACACCTGGGAGCCACTATTTTATTGTGAGAACCCTCAGAGAGTGAGTCAGGAGGAGGCAGATGAAATCAAAGCCTGAGCCTTCAATCTCTCAGAGCTAAGTACGGTAATGAGGTGGGTGGCATAGCCAGCCAATGCTATGGAGATACTGAAAATCAGTCTTCAAGGACCTAAAACCTAGTAATTGTCCTCCTCTGCCTGGAATTGATGCATGGGGGGAGGAGGAAGAGGGAGGAGAACGCATACTTTCCCTTTCCCCTTCCCCTTTCCATTCTGCCCTCCGAGGGTCAACAGGGTCTGAGGTAGCACCCTGGATCTAGAGTCACAAAACCCTGCTTTCAAATGCTGCCTCAGACCCTCACCATCCCTGCAGGTTGCTGAGCACTTTTCAGCCTCAGTTTCCTCAACTGAAAATGGAGGCAAGAATTAATCCCACCTCAGAGTTGTTGTGAGGATCAAACGAGGTAAAACACTTTGCCAACCTTAAAGGGTTATATAAAGTATGGTTCTTATTGTTATGCTATTGATAACACTTACCAGCTGTGTGACCCTGAAGGAATCACGTCACTTTTTGGAGCCTCACTTTCTTCAATATTAAAATAGAGCTAATTATGCTACACTAAATATCTGCCTCCTAGAGTTGTGAGGGTCAAGTAAGATAGCAAAGATCTTGGCAAAGTTTCAAGTATCCTACAGATGTAAGTGATCCTTGTATTTGTTTCCTCTGGCTGGCGTTCTTTGTCATCCCCACCATCCCTGTAGGAGACAGCTGTATCATAGTGGAAGGACCTGGCACCGATCCCAGCTCTGATACTGAGGGCCATGAGCAAGTCAGTCCATTCTTCTGAGACTCAGTCTCCCCGAATGTACAATGGCTACAATAACATTTGCCTGACTTCCCTTACAGGGTTGTTATTAGGGTCCAGTAAGACGACAAATGGAGTCAGAGTAGTTTGGGAGCTTGTAAGTGTTCAAGGAATCCCAGGGATTACTGGGAGTGTCTATTTCAAGCTGGAAAGGACTTCAGCATCTTGTGCAATCTTCTCATTTTGTGGATGAAGAACCAAGGTTGAGGGGTGAGTTGGCTTGCCCAAGGTCACTCAGAAAATAAAAACAGCAGAGTTAGGATTTGAACTCTGGCTCTCTGGTTCCGAATCCAGGACTTTTCCCATCATTCCTTTCACCAACTACTCCTACACATGTCAAATTCTATTCATCTACTCATTGAGTCAATGGCTCTCATACTCACCTTGTTTTTAGTCATGTTGTCTCTGGGTTTTTTCCCTTGTTTTTTTTCTTTTCTTCTCGTCCAGACCTGTGATCAATTGGTTTAGGGAACTTTCAGTGAACCTTCTATCAATGCAGATGCCTGCCTTCGTAGCAACTGCCAGTCTCAAAGATTTGCTTGGGGCATTGGAAGTGATTTGTGCAGGGGTCCCAAAGTCAGCATGTTGTCAGCGGGAGGACTCAAACCCAGGTCTTTTCATACTCCAAGGACAGCCCTCTAGCCCTATATCAGGCATCCTCTCTCGTTCTTTCACTTGGACTGTCCTCCCTTCTCTTTTTCCTTCTCCAAATCTTACCCCTGCAATAAGGCTCAATTAATTGAATTCAATTCAGGTGGCCCAGTGGATCCAGTGCTCAACCTTGTCAGGAAGACTCATCTTCCTGAGTTCAAAGACAAACAATTGAACAACAATTCATTGAACATTTACCAAGCCCTGTAACAGATGACATTGTGCTTGGGGCTTGGGGTACAAAGACAAAAATGAAACTCCCTCTTCCCTCAGGGAGTTTGCATTCCACTCAGAGAACAGAAGACAAGGAGTAAATACAAATCATATATCATATAATACAAAGCAAGGTACTGCTAATAGCTGGGGGAAGGGGGTCAGGAAATGACTCATGAAAGAGGTTATGTTCTCAAGGAAACAAGGGATCCTGGGGAAGGAAGAGGGAGGAATTCCAAATATAAGGGCCTGGCTTAAGTCCCACTTCCTCCAGGAAGCCCTCCCGGATCACTTCAGGCCTCACTGATACTTCATACTCCAGCAGCCCTTCCCATCTGGGCCATACAATTTAGCTCTGAATCACAGATGACCTCATGTTTTTCTTTAATTATTTTATGAATGCTTCCTCTCTCTAAATGGAGGAGCTCCTTCATGGTAGGAACTGGGTCTTCTGCATCCTTGCAGCCAGCCACCATTCAGGGCTGAAGCACAGTAATAGTGAGGACATATTGATTGACTGATTCCAGGAAACTGGAAAGAAGGTCCTGGCATCCCTCAGATTAGCTCTGCCAAATTGTAGTGCTCACATAGTTTTCTTAAAAAAATTAAGCTTCTGGAGTCTTTTCTCTTTGCTGCTTTCTTAATCCCTCTATTTTGGCCATTTCTTCATTTCTCTTCACCCAAAAGGTAGCACAGTTTGGGGAAAAGAAAAAAAAAACACCTCACCACCAATCAATGAGGTCGAAGCAGAGCAGAGGCAGACAGACCTACAGAAACATACTGATACAGACACACACACATTCAGAGACAGAGAGAGGGAGAGATAGAAATAGAGAGAGAGAAAGAGAAAGAGAGGGACATAGAAATAACATATTCTGTTCAATTCAATTCAAGAAGTAAGTTTATTCCACAAACATTAAATGTCCACATACAAATCCCTGTGGATGCAAAAACAAAACAAAACAAAATGGTCTTTACCCTCCAGGAGCTGAAATTTGACCAAGGAGCGGTTCACTTTATTTTCTGGGGATGTCTGAAAACTCGAGGATCCCAAGTAGCAAAAAGGGAGAAAAGGAAGATGAGTCTAGTACTATGTAGCATCAGACTAGTTTTTCCATAGAAAATCTCATAGGCAGCAGCAGGTAGAGAGACGTCCTGGCTTTTGTCTCATACTTTTCCGTGGTGGCTGTCATTTCCATGGTGGCATCGCCTCCCCGCCTCTCTTGAACTGGGTTGCATCACTTTGAGTTTCCCATAATAGAACAAATAGTACTTTTCAATGTAGAGTTCCGACTCACAGAATGGCAATACTCTCACTGAGGATTCCAGGGCATCACATTTTGGAGAGGAACATGAGAAAGCTGTGGTTTTGGCACCCTGTTGGTAATCCTATTCTTTTTTTCTACCAGTTGAATATGGCCTTTTAGATGGTCCAGGGCTCTGCCCAGTCATTCCTTTGGTCTCTCTAGAGCCCAGGGAGTTCTTCATGGAGGGGTGGAGTTTGCCCCACCCCACCCCCCTTCATGCAAATTTCCCACTCCTTAAGTCCCTGGGCAAAGGGTAGGGAGCAGGGATGGATGGGTTAGGTATACAGTCTGGGGGCTAGGCCAGATCTGAAAGAAAATAAATAGTAATGACCTTCGCCCTGCCAGCCATAGTCCTAGGCTGCTCCGAGTGGGAGAGAGGGAAGAGATTTATAGAATTAATACAATCATGTGTCCCGAGGGAACTGAGGGAGAGCTCTGTCTATCTTGAGCCATCTGCCAAGGGACTGTCATATCTTTTTGGTTCTGGGGCTTGGGCTGCAGAGACAAGCAGCCCATAGTGCAGTCCTGCCTGGTTCTTCTTCGAAGCCTGGAGCTGGCAGGAAGGTGGGGCTGACTTTGTTTCAGAATTACCTGGGGAATGCATTCATCTATGCTTACTACAAGTCTGCCTTTAAGTGTGAGGTGTGCATAGTTCTTAGACTGACTTTTTCCCCTTCTCAATCAAGGAAAAAAAATGTGTGTGTGTGTGTGTGTGTGAGAGAGAGAGAGAGGAGAGAGAGAGAGAGAGAGAGAGAGAGAGAGAGAGAGAGAGAGAGAGAGAGAGAGAGAGAGAGACACTTGGGGCCATTGTGTGGTAAGGGGGAGAGAGGGTGCCAACCTGATAGGGTGGCAGCTTTACTGACCCCCTGCTCTTTCTTGGTCTTATTCAGGGGCGAAGATTTGAGAATAACACTAGGTATGTCTTGTCTGCCTTTAGGGAAGTTGTAGGGGTGGGCAGTGAGACGTGTGTGTGGGGACGATCAGGGGTTGCTTACTCTCTCCTCCCTGGAGAGGATCCTATTCATAGCCCCAGAGGTGGCCTAGGAGTTCTGACTCTGGATGCATCACGGGAAGGGGGAAGGGCACGACTTGAGTAGTGGGTAGCGCCATATGGCCCTGAGTAGTGGTGGAGGAGACGTGCCAACTGGGCAGCCCTACTCCCTGGGCCAAGAGAGAACAGCTAAGGCTAGCAATGGGCTTAGGCCAAAGGGGAGTGACTTAGGCCCCCTCTTTTCACCACTGTGAGGTGGTGCTGATGGTAGAGATTGGCATGATGTTTTGGCTTGTGGACCTGGGTGCTCAGGGAACTGGGAAGATGGAGAAGGGGTCCTATAGCAGTCATCCAGCTGGAGATATGAAAGGATCGTTAGTCTGGTCCTGGTGAAGCTTTTGTTACACGTGAGGAGTGAGGGCAGAGGTCTGTGCCCCAGGGTCCAAGGCGGTGAGGAGGGGAGAGGGAGGGACGGAGGGAGAGCGAGGCTCACCTGGGGGCCTCCAGGGGTGGGGAAGGTGGAGGAAGGAAGGGAGGGAAGGAGTGGGGGGAGCCGGCCGGCGAAGGGGAGGAGTTGGGACCCGCAGTGCCCGCCCGCCCGCCCGCCCGTCGCTTTGGCTGCTCGCTCGGGCGGCCGAAGCTCTCGGTTCTCGGACTGGAGGCGCGCAGGCGGAGGGGCAGGCGGGCAGGCGGCTGCAGCGCTGCTGCTGCGCGGCCGGGCTAGGGCTCGGACCGCGGGGCTGTTCCTGCTCTCTCCTGCAGACTCAGGGCGCTGCGGCGCGCCCGGGCCCTCCCTGCTCCCGAGGCGGCTGCGGCTGCGGCAGTGGAGGCTCCCGGCTCCCGGCCCTCGGATCTCAGCTCTCCGCGCAGCCTCCCATTCCAGCGGGCCCCTGAGAACGAGGAGCCCGGGGGCGACCCGCTCAGGGCTTGCGTGCGCCCCCGAGTCATGGAGAGGGGCCGGTAAGGGGCGCACGGAGGCGCAGGAGGAGGAGGGGCCGAGGAGGAGGAGGCGGAGGAGGAAGACGAGAGATCTGAGACTAGAGCCCGAGGAAGAGGAGGAGGAAGAGAGATCGGAGAAGAGGAGGAGGAGGAGGAGGCTGAGAGGGCCGAGGGCGGAGGATGCCGCCGCTGCCGCCGCCGGCGCCCGTAGATTCGGACGGAGCCTGAGACAGAGAGGGATGGAGCCCGCGCTGGGCGCTGCAGCTGCTCCCGGCGCAGCCCAGACCAGGTACTGGACCGATCGGGCAGGGGCGGGGGTGAGGGATCCCCATGGGGCACCCTCGAGCTGTCCACGGAGTTGCCTTCCTTTCCCGCGCCCACTCTGGGCCACCAGGGCGGTGGCGTTCGCGGGGGGACTCTAGTCTGGGGACCCGCGTACTGGTAGTATCAGAGAAGAGAAGCCCGGGAGACGACTAGAGAGAGGGATGATCGGTCACCGGAGCGAGGGAGGCAGGCAGAGCCTTGCTGGGGAGGGTTTGGGGGACTTTGCCAACATTAGGGGCTCCCCCTCCAAATTCCCAGGACTTGGGGGCGCTGGGGCCATATATGGGGGAGTGTTGTGACGGGATGAGGTGCCTCTGATTTCCTCCATCCCCCACCCAACACGCAGACTTAAGAAGAAAAAGCAAACTTGTCCAGTTCCCTCAAATGAGGTCCCCTTCCTTCCTTCACTGGTATTGCCCAGAACAGGATTAGGACCAGTTGAGCCGTGGCTTAGTTGACTCCCTGTCCATCCCTTCCCACCCCCACCCGCCCACCCCGCTCAAGGACTGCTTAGCGCCCTTCAGATCCAACTTTCCCGTACTATTCCCTGGCTCTGAGACTGGGGACTCAGCAGAGTGACAAGCAGGGTCAGATTTTCAGCCTGGCCAATAGAGACAGGGAAGGGAAAGTGCACAGAGAAAGCCCCCAAAGCCCCAGGCCTTCTTTCCTCCCCCCAAGTGCTGGTGCCATCACTCTCCCCTCCAGGCTCTGTGGGCTAGAACCCAAGTGGTCGTCTCTGTCCAGATGGTGAGGGGAGAAGCCTAGTCAGTGATGGCTTGCTGCTTTGGGGGAAATGGGGAAGGACCATGGCTCTGGCTTTTCCGACCGGACTTCAGAGCTCACGGTGCTTTCTGTCCCCTCAGTTCTGCTTCCCTTCCATCCCCTTGCTTCTGCCCTGGTTCCCGTTCTTCAATCCTGTTCAACTATGGTGAATAAAGAAGGCAGACGGGAAGAGAAGTCTCCCAAAGCCTTTGGAATAGGGAGACTTCTTGGACACCCCATGATCCCTAACCCCCAAGGACAACAGATAGGGCTGGGAGATAGGTATGGGCTTTTTGCAGAGACTGTGCTAGTGGGGTGGGCAGAGGCAGTAGCCCGAAGGAGCAAACACTGGCTCCCAGAGCTTTACAGGGTGGGTGCTGAAGATGGAACCCAGGCTAAGGAGGAACAGGGGCTGGGTGGCCAAGCACAAGAAGGCTTCTGGGGGCTGTGGCTGAGTGCAGCTGTGGGGCTGGAGAGAGCTGAGGGTGTTAGCCCTTGGAATTCAGTCTGCGCTCTACTTCATCTGTGGGGACTGAGTCAGGATGGGGAGAGGGTGGTTACCTACCCTAGGCTTTTAGGAAACATCATTTCAAATGATCCCTGGCAGCTTTAAAGGAGTTGGGCCCATCAACAGGAAAGAGACAGTTCATACCACATCCCCATCTCTGGACATAAAATCCCCTATCCTGCAAGGGCAGGGGGAGAGAAGGAAGATTTTGGGGGGACCTTTAGGGATTGGGTGGGGGGACAGCCCATCTTCTGCCCATATCTGATTGCAGACTCTCAACCTTTTCCTTCCCTTCTGGTTAGTGATAATCCCTGGGGTAGGGCAGGTCTTGAGGTGGGGGAAGAGGAGAAAGGAGCTTTGAGGCTTTGTCTGTATACAGCCCGTGCTGTAGTCTTGGGATCATTTAATATCTCTCCCTCCTCCTCCCCAGGCCCTCCTAAGACCCTCTGCAGCTTCCCGAACCACAGAGCACAAACATTTGATTTCTAAAATCCAAATTTCCCTCTTCTCTGTGTAGCAGGGGTGCCTTCTAGGGGAATCTTTCTCAGTTCCTTAGTTCTCTATCTGCTTGCAGACTGCTTCCCCTCCCCACTGCTCCCCAGCCCCAGGCCTTCCACTCCCACCTGCTGACCTCCCCAGGATTGCCTTTGGGAAAAAAAAGCTTCAAAAAGAGCATCCCCCATAGATCTTTCACTGGGCAGTGACAGATACTGGTGGGGGTGATGGGCATGGTCAACTCACGATGCCCAGGTTGGTCTGAGCTGGAAAAAATGTAATTGCAAGCCAAAGTTGATCGGATTTGGCCCCTGGGGACCAGCTGTCCAGAGGGCTGTGTCTGAGCCCGTGAGTAAAGATACATCCTCAGAGGGTCCCTGAGATAGGTACTTGATGGGTGACTTCCTGCCTTCCCCCCCTCCCCCGGGTCTGCATTCCCAGCACTTTCCTGCCTGTCCCCTTATTCGTCTCAGGATCCTTCTTCGATGCCCCCAGCTCCCCTCTTCAGGGCCCAGGGCAGCTTTGATATTCACAATCTGGTTCAGAGCAGGTCCCGAAGCCCTTAGTCACTGTATGGTTTCCATGGAAACAGACTTGTTCCCCGTAATCAGTGATGTGGTGGTGATGGTGAGAAGGGGGAAAATGTATAGTAAAGGCACCCTGCACAAAGTATGGCAAGGAGTCATACCAACCACCTGGGAGGAGGGACCCAGCCCCTCTGGGAGGGCCCCATTTTATTTCTGACCTAGGGAACAACATTGGCAGAGGAAGTCCTTCTTTGTGTGGTTCTTGGACTGGCTGCTGCCTCTTGGGTGAGAGTTAGGTTGACCTAGACTACACATCTGAAACTGAACCTTTAGGGATCAGAGACTCCTAGGGCTGGCAGACAGGGACACCCAGGGTCAGCAAGTCCACCCTTATCTGTCCAGGAAGTTTGTCCTTAAATCCCTTATAGAGGCGAGCCAGCCACTGTGCTATTAACAGACCCCAAAGGAGGACAATCTTACAGCCTCATTCATTTATTCATTCATCCATCTATCTCTCTATCCATTCAATTGGCAAATATGTACTGAGCCCCTAAAACGTACAAGACACCAGATTAGCCACTGTCTCTGATTCATACTTGCTGCCAGGCCTCAAGGAGTCATGCAAGCCCATTTCTCTGACTGGACAACTGAGATGCTGATAGACCTCTGCTTGGCCAGCAATCCCCATGGATGGAGCGGCTTAAGTTTAGAGGCAAGCAGAAGGTGAGATCTCCAAGTCGCTGGAGAGGGAACTAGAGCACTCTCCAAACAGACAGGGAAACCACCCCCCTCCTCAAGCTTCAGGGTGTCCACTTCCCTCATCTGCAGAGGCAGCCAGCATCTCCGGGTCCCACTCCTCCCCCATTCCCTTTTCTGTGTTTGTTCCTTGTTGGAGAAGGAAGGCCAGGATGGTGCTGAATCATGGGAGCATAGATTTAGAGCTGGGAGAGCCCTCATTTAGTCTGACACACTCTTTTTAAAGATGGGGGCCCTGTGTCCCAAGGTCACACAAAAATACTGAGTAACAGGCAAAATTTGAACTCAGGTCTTTTGACCCTAAATCTATTACTTTCCATTTTCCCACGAGTCTAAGGAATCCTTGGCAAGCCTCCCCAAGCTGTCCAGTGTGCACCAAAGAAGGGCTCATCATTATGTTGATTCTGGGGGCACCCCAAAAGTCAGGACAGAACTAGACCTTTGGGTCTCTGGTTGATGTTTCTGTTGGGAGGTGGGCCCCTGCCTCCCCTCTTGCCTCCTTTCATCCCCACTGTGTCTCATGCCCATCACTTCCCCTGGCAGGCATTGCCCAAGAGCAGAACCGGGAGGCTCCTGGCAGCTTCAGCTGGCTTTTTTTTTATACCTTTCCCAGGGCTTTCAAATGCCCCCTCCTCAAGATCCCCCAGTAGCTTTCAGGTTCTGAGAGACAGCCAGCTGGCTAGGGTACTGTGTCAGTCTACTCATGGGTTTCCCCTCTACTCCATCCCATTCTTCCACACTAGGTTGCAGGTGCCCCTAGCTCCCTCCACCAAATTCCTCCCTTTTCTTTTGTTTTCTTGCCTGCCCCAGACTTATGGTTAAGTGTAACCCCCAGGCTCCTCTGCATTTGGGGGTCAAAGAAAGTCTCTTCGTGGCCCCACCTGCCACTCGCCCTTATCCTTCCTGAGCTCCAGGGCAGCCCGGGTGGCATCTCAGAGGGGAACGAAACTGATTGGCATCTCCCCCACCCCAACCCCCTCCTTGCTTTGCCCAGAACCCTCTCATCTTAGCTCCGGAACCTCTAACTGTTCTGGACCGAGCCTGGCATCCTCCCTACCCTCCTTCCCTGTCTTGGTGACTTTTGCCAGGCTTCTTGTCTCCCCGGGTCTCTCTGGGAACCTCTTCTGTCCTCAATGGTGTTCCCAACACCTTCCAACTTAATATCCTCTGCAAATGTCATTAGAAGCTTGTTTATTCCTGCTCTTGGGATCATTAATGAAGATGTTGGAGAAGAGCTGACCTAAGGCCCTGCCCCACCCCCTCCTGGAGGTGCCTGCACTTTTCTCTCCAGCCCTGGGCACCCCTCCCCCTCCCCCTTCGTCCCCACCTTTCCCATCCCTGGAGCCCTTCAGCTCTCAGGCCTCCACTGACAAGTGCTTAGGGCCTAGCCTGTTTGAATTAATTTTGTAAGATTACACGAGGCACCATATCAAATGCTTTGCTAAAAAATCAAGATATATTACCCCGCTTGTATTTCCTTCATCTACCAGTCTTGTAATTCTATCAAGAAAGCTATCGAGTTTGTCAGGCACGATTTCTCCCTCCTCAAGCCCCCCCCCCGCCGGGCCACTTTGGGTACAGGGTTCCTTTCTTCTCTAAATGTTTAGAGATTCCCTCTTGGTGCCTGTTCCTTGATTAGTGAGGGAAGGGGCCCAGGCCGGGGCCAGGGACAGCCACGTCTTGGCTTTTCCCTGTGGTAGGAGGACCACATTTTTTTAAAAGTGGGGATTGTGTTTAAAAAGGTCAACGAAGACCAGAAAGGTCGTTCTGTAGTGAGTGGCTAAGGCCTGGTGGGGAGGCAAGGGAACAAAGATGTCGTCCCTGTCTACAAGGAGTTTACAAGATAAGAAAAAAGGACCTAGGCATGTGAAATAATTGGAGAACATTCGTTCACTCATTCCTTCATTCGTTCGGTGTCCATTAAATATCTACTGTGTACTAGCCTTGGGGATAGAAAGACAAAATGAAACAGTATCTACTTTGGAGGACTTAGCCTTCTCTTGGGGGGATTAATGGGCTTGACTAGTGGGCAAAGAGCTGGTCCAGGAGTTAGGAAGACCTGAGTTCCAGGCCCACTTTTGACAGAGACTAGCTCTGTGACCCTGGGTAAGTCCCTTACCCCCCTCAGTGTCCTAGGCAACTTGCTAAGATTGTTAAGTTACAGATTTGAGTCAATGGAGGGAGTGTCCCTGTGGGGAATTCTCCACATGGTTGGATGGTCTCATGAAAAATGTGCTGGATTTAGAGTTAGGGAATCTGAATTCTGGCTCTGTAACTACTTGTGTGATCTCAGGCAAGCCACAGCCCATCTGGGCTTTAGTCCCTCATCTAGACTGGATGGCTTCTGAGGGCCCTTCCAGCTCAGGACCTATGATCCTATGAAATGTAAATGCCAAGCAGGCTGGGCTCCTGCATTTATTAAGCACTTACTATATGCAAGGCATTATGCTGAATGTTGGAGTTACAAATATAAGCAAAAGAAATAATCCCTGTCCTCAAGAAGCTTGTGTTCAAATAGGGGAAAGGAACTGGAAAGCGGGTGGGGGAGGCTGGGGTGGGGGGAGAGGAAGGTGACCCAGTGTTGTTTGTGAAGGCTGGCAGCAGAATTGGGGAAGGGGGGCATGAAGGCTGACTGGCCTGGGCCCTCCCTAAAGGAGAGGCCCTGGGAGAAAGGAGCAGGCCTGGCAGAGAATGGATGGATCTTCCAGAAGGAGGAGGCCCAAGGTGCTGAGGGAGACTCTAGGGTGGGAAGGCGGCTGAGCCATGGTGGTGATGTTGGGAATTCAGAGGCACAGCGGGGAGGGGACGGAATAAGAAGGACAATAATTTTTCTGTTTTTTAGGGCTTTGAGCTTTACAGAGAGCCTTACTTATAAGGGCCTGTGAGGAAGGTAGTGCATGTACCATGATTATTCCCATTTTATAGAGGAGGAAACTGAGGCTGTCTGATGTGGAAAAGGAATTGAACCTGTCCTGTTTAACTCCAGAAGGCAGAATGAAGAACAATGGTTGGCAATTTGAGAACAACAGATTTATCTGGAACTAAGGAAAAACTTTTAATAGTTGGAGATCTAGAAGGAAAATGGGCCAACTATATAAGTAGTGAGCTTCCCATTACCAGAAGGATTCAAATGGAAGACTGCTGACTATTGGCAGAGATGCTGCAGAAGGGGCTCCTAGTGGGCCTCTGAGACCTCTTCTAGCTCTAAATTCTGTGAAGATGGTGCATCATCCATCAAATGTTAAGTCATTTGGTATGGAATCAGGCAGCTAGGTGGAAGAATGCTAGACCTGGAGTCTGAAAGACCTGAGTTCAAATCTGACCTCAGATACTAGCTGTGATGAGATATGGGCTCTGGGAACCCTCTGGAGCTCTCCTTGAATCCTTGAGGTACAGGCTCTGGGAACCCCCCTTGAACTCTGATTAAATTGTCTCATTTGATGAGACATTTTCATGAGGCCATAAGCCTTACATTGTGGCTGGGCCCAAACCTCTTTTACTAGACTTCCCACCCTAGAGCCTATCAGGGAACCATAAAAATGCAGAGGTTACCCACTAAGAGGGTTAGGGTTGCTCTGGAGACCCCACAATACCAACATGCTGGGTCCTGCCGAATTCATTTGACTCAAGTCTTCTCTCAGCCAAAGAAAAGTAAAGTTCTTTAAAAATTCGCTTGTATTGGACACAGAATGAGTCTGTTCGAGGTCATTCTATGGCACTATCACACACATGGAGGGAAGATGGGATCTCACATACAGAAGGTTGTGGGAGGAATCTAGGGGTAGTCTAGGGGAAGAGTTTGGGGAGGGTCTTCAGGAGAAGTCCGATGAGGTCCATGAGTGGTTAAGGGTGGGAGGTAGCTGGAGGCTATAGACAATGGTGGGCTAGACCAGTTAGTTCTAGGGTGGATTGATATTTTGATAGGCTCAAGGGTGGGAAGTCTAGTAACAGAGGGTGGGAAGTCGGGCATAGGTGAGGCAGGCGAAAGTAACAACAACTCACTTTTCCACAAGGATTGAAGGATTTCCCCCATAATCAGCCCTGGGAAGTCGATCTGCAAACAGGTCAGAGAAGTAAGGCTCCTGGGGCCACATAGCCATGAATGTGTGTGTGTGTATGTGTGTGTGTGTGTGTGTGTGTTTGTATTTGTGGTTGTGTTTGTGTATGTGGTTTTTGTGTGTATATGTCTCTGGGTTGTGGGTATGCATGTGTGGTTGTGTGTGTGTGTGTGTGTGTGTGTGTGTGTGTGTGTGTGTGTGTGTGTGTGTGTGTGTGTGTGTGTGTGTATAGCAACCATACTTTTGGCTGATACCCTGCCTTCCTGCTTCTCCCTGGCCCCCTCTCCTCCCTCTGGAGTTGCTCTGGGTCCTCAGCTCTCGCTTCCTGTTAATGCTATCCTATCCACAAGCTGCCAAGGGTGGGCTGGAGGAGTGTGGGGAGGGTGGAGTGGGAAAGGTGGGGGGCCCTGCTGTCCCACAGCTCTAGGCTGGAGGCCTGGGTTTCCTCCTTGTCCCTAGGCAGACTCCTGCCACAGAGCTCCCCAAGCCATTGGACTCATCCCCGGCAAGCACAGAGGTACCTTGTGTGGTGGCCAGGAAGTCAGTGAGTTTTGTCTTGGCCAAACCAGTCAGGAGCATGGGTGGAAGCCTGCCCATCTCCTCTGAGGGACAGAGATGAGGCCTGGCTTGGAGCCGTGGAATCATAGCCCTCAGAGCTGAAGGCACCTTAGAAGTCATCTGGTTCAGGCCCCTCCCTCCATTCTACATGAAGAAACCGACTTGCTCAGGGTCATCATTGACTTAGTAAGTGCTGAGGTGGGGTTTAATAAGTACTCTCTCCACTACAATGCTTTGCCTCTCATTTTGCAGATGGGGAAACTGAGGCACAGAGAAGGAGCATGACCTCCTCAAGTTCGCCAGGTTAGCAAGCAGGGTCATAGCCAGGCATCTGCAAGGACCTTAGGGGTCAGCTAATCTAACTCCCTTCTCCCCTCCCTCATTTTACAGATGAAACTGAAGTCTCCAAAGTTTAAGTGTCATATAGGTAGGAGGTGGCAGGGTGTGATTTGAACTCAGGTTTTCTGTTCTCCAAATCAATGGTCTTTCTATGGCACCCTAAAGCCTCTCATTTAGAAGATCCTGGTCCTCCATGTCCAGGCATAGCAGTGACACACAGAAGGTCAGAGCTGGGAGGGACTTTGGACCAGGGAATGTCAGAGCTGGGAGGGACCTTAGAACTTAGGGTGTGAGAGCTGAGAGGCACCTTAGAACAGACTCTCAGAGCTGGGAGGGACCTTGGACCAGGGACATTCTTCACCAAAGGATCCTTACCAGGTAAGGGCTGTGTGTGAGTTGTCAGATCCAAAACTCTGGTGGTAGGGAGCCCTTTCCCTTTCCATGGCCCTGAGGATGGGGGGAGGCCCCTCTGTGAGCTGGCTTACTGAGTGCACAAAATTATCTGAGTCCTTGGGGGAAGGGGGACTAATTCATCTTGCTGGGTCTTTGAAATGGGTCTCTGGGCAGATGCTCCCTTGCCACTGGTTGAAGTGGGCATGAGGACCCAGATTTTTGAGGATGTCTCAAACTCGAAGGGATCTCAGACTCCAAAACTTCCTTCTCCAGCTATCCTAGTTTGGAGAGCTAGTCTGACCCATAGTCAGGTGGGCAAACAAGACCTCAGGGCCCTGAAATAAGTGTGAGGAGCAGCGGTTCTCCTAAGTTGGGAGAAACAGCTGGTTTAACCCTTGGCCACACTGGGACATGGGCCCTCTGCTGTCCTGGCTCCATGTCAGCAGACTTGCTGGGGGCCAGCCACCTGCTAAGTCAGTAAGATACCAGCATGGGGCCCACCCTGTGGGCATTTGGGATTTAACTGGGGAATCTAGTAGGGCAGGAATCCTTCTAGAGCCCAAGGAATGAATATCTTAACCCCAAATTCCTTCCAGGAAGGGCTCTCTTTCATTTGTAGTTGAATCCCTCCAGCACCCAAGCCTGGCCCCAGGACTCCCATAGCTCTTGTTTTTCTAGGCTTTCCTCACAACAGCCCTGGGATGGGGATGGGCAACAGGCATCATTAGCTCCATTTTACAGATGTGGAAACCAGTGTTCAGAAGGTTTCAGTCAAAGTATTTTTAATACATGCTTGATAAATCCTGAAAGAAGAAGATGCATTTTGGTGTTTGGTAGGGAACATTTTTTAAAAAGAAAATTGGTATTGAAGATGAAAAGACATATGGTTCTTTGAGTAGATCCACTACAATACAGATAAGACTTAGGCTGAACAGACGTGGGTGGGTTGATCCCAGTGTAGAGATCCCTGGAGTACAAGGAGCCAACCAGAGAGGTGAATTAGCAGGACGTATGGACTCCATTGTGAGTACTGTTCTTTTCTATTGGATTAAATGAAACCTTGCCTGTATTCGATGCTTTATTAGCCTGATACTTGCCTAGGAGCTCAGGACCCTTCCAGAATCACATGAACTACATTCTGATATTTTTTTTTTTAGAATGATGAACTCCATTTATTGATTCTCAGGACAAGGTTCTTTTTTTTTTCTTTCTGATTTTTGGAGGGCAATTGGGGTTAAGTAACTTGCCCAAGGTCACACGGCTAGGTTTTTTCATTTGCGTGTGCGTTAAGTGTCTGAGGCCGGATCCGAACTCAGGTCCTTCTGACTCCAGGGCCGACGCTCTACTCACTGTGCCACCTAGCCGCCCCTACATTCTGATATTTCCACGTGAAAGCCTGGTGGAGGTGTGAGCCAAAGAGATTATTAGAGAGAAATCCCCAAGGTGGAAATTCAATCTGTAAAGTCCAGAGCTGTAATTTGGAGTTACAACTCTGGTTTTCCTCAGGGAGGACAACAGTGGAGAAAGAGGAGGCATCAAGGGATAAAGAGAGCCAGTCCTTCCCTGAGGCCTCATCCCACTAGGGGTAACTTGTTTTCTCTCCCAGTAAGTAATGCTTGAGTGTTAGAATTCTAAATATCATGACAGCCAGAGGAAAACAGGGCTTGGCTGGGGTTGGACTAGGTCAGTGACTTGGGGCCAGGCCCTTCTGAGTGAGTATCCCACTTGCCAAGGCAGGGCTGTCCCCTGTTTCCTTCTTGGAAGATTCCACAGAGCTTAAGAGAAGAAACATTTCTTACTCCAAGAGGGTATGAAGCATTTCTGCTTATGGAAAGGGAGGTGCTGAAGGTAAAGAGTTCTGGTTCTGACGACAGAGCTGGGCTTATTAAACTTGCCCGCCCAGATTTCTTACCATGGGGGTAATTGCATTGGATCATAGGATTTAGAATTGAAAGGAACCTTAAGACCTTAATGACATAGAATGTCAGAGCTGGGAGGGATCTTAGAACAGAGAATGTCAGAGCTGGGAGGGGTCTCAGGAATCTCATGGGTTCTTAACCTGGGAGGAGAAAATGGCATCTTTATTTTCACCAGCCTTTAACTGAAATTTGACATTTCCTTCAGTTAAAACAAACAAACAAACAAACAAACAAACAAACAAACAAACCAAACCATGATTCTGAGAAGGTATCCACAGGCTTTACCGGACTGCCAGAGGGGTCCCTTACACAAAACAAGTTAAGAACCCCTGGTTGAGCCGAGCTTTCTTTTTTCCCCTGCCCTTTTAAATTTTTTTTTTAACAAAAGAAACAGAGAACCTAAGTGAAGAGGAAAAAGGGGGAAAAAATCCCCAACCCTTCAGGTGGTGTTATGGGCTTTGGAGCTGAGTAGTAGGCAAAGGCAAAACTAACCCAGATTACACTGGTAGGCTGTGCCTACAGCATCCCTCCTTGCATCCAGCAACAGGCGTCTCAGCTTCTTCAGCCCATGTCCCTCTGAAGGATGAATTCCAAAAGCATTAGGGGAGGGAATCAGTTGAGCCATAGGCAGCTGTGTGCCATGAGACCAGCAGAGGGCAGCAGAAAGACTAATAGTGCTTAGCTAGGGTGGGGTGGGGGGACCCAGAAAGAATGGATGAAAAGACCCAATAGGTCCTGCTTTGAGCAAAGGTGGCAAAAGGGGGGTCCAGGAGGGACAGAAACCACCAGAATCCCTGCCCTGGCGAGATGGTCAGACCACCAGCCTAAAGAGCCCTTTCCCAAGCTGGTCATGGGTGTATACCTGGGTACCTGGGCTGGGGCGGCCCATGATTGCTGTGGGCCCTGGCTGAAGTTTCCATCTGGAAACTGAGATGAAATCTCTCAGCTTCCTACTTGGAATGAATGAGTGAGTGAAAAAAGCATCTTATTAAGTACTTAATCTGTGCCCAGAACTATGTATGCTAAATGCTGGAAAGGAAAACAGACGATCCCTGCTCTTTTGTATTTTCTTCTCCTAAAAGCATTTTCTTTTTTTTCTGATCACATGTAAAGATAGTTTTCAACATCCATTTTTGTAAGATTGTGAGTTTCAGATTTTTCTCCCTTCTTCCTCTCCCCTCCCCAAGACAAAAGGGAAAAAACCAACCAAACAAAAATAACAAAAAAGTAAAAATAGTCTGCTTCTATCTACCTTCAGACTCCAGAGTTCTTTCTTGGGATGTGGGCAGCGTTTTCCATCATGAGTCTTTTGGAAGACAATTCCTGCTCTTAAGAAATGATACATAGGGGTGGCTAGGTGGCGCGGTGAGTAGAGCGTCGGCCCTGGAGTCAAAAGGACCTGAGTTCCGAGCCTGCCTCAGACACTTAACCCACACAAACAAAAACCTAGCCATGTGACCTAGGGCAAGTTATTTAACCCCAATTGCCCTCCAAAAAGAAACAAAAAAAGAAATGATACATAAAGTAAGGACACCAAGTCCTGCTGGTTTTTCAGGTTCCGTCGTAGAGCTGATGGGCAAGACCCAAAAGCCTTGAACGGGTGCCTAGAGCCCAGCAGGCCAGGCTATGTCCCCCATGGGCTGGGGGCAGGGAAGAGATGGGATCAGGGGACTGGCCCAATGTGCCTAATCCTAAGGATTTAATCGGGGAGGAATCTTACAGTTTATCCTGGTTCCTACCCTGGGGCCATGGACTTGTTTTGTTTTCTTAATATTTTGATAACTGTGTTCCACTATAATTGATCTCTTTTAGATTTCTATGTATTTTATGAATCTAAAAACATTATTTTAAGCAGGAGTCCATAGGTTTCACCAGACTGCCCAAGGGGAGTCTAAAAAAAGGTTAAGAACCCTTAAGCTAGTCCAACTTCTGTCCTCTTACTGTGAAGTATTTAGGCCAGAGAAGTTCAACTGTAGGCAATATTTGGAGTCCTTAGTAATCCAACCTTCAGGACACCTGGCTTCCAGGAAGATCTGCCTGATTAATAAACCAAGCCAAGCACCAGCCTGGTTCGAGGGGGAGTCTACAGGATTTCCAAAAGAGACTGTCTCTTCCCATCATTGGCTTTCCTGGGTTACCCCCAAAACTTTATAGATGGAACTGTGAAAGGAGGCTCCTGGAACTGAGACTTTAGGGTTGGAGGCTCCACATTGATGCTGATAAAGAGGGCAAAAAGTGGATGTAGGAGGTGTGAGGCAGTGGGAGAGGGAGGAGGACAAGAGATTGTGTCAGAGAGGAGGACTTCAAGAGTTCAGCATTTTGGAGGAAGAGCTGTTTTGGTTGATAGTGATTTCCAATGTGTCCCTCCTGTGGGTGGCTGAGGTCCAGTGAACATGGAGGACCTGAGTTCAAATTCTAGCTCTAGCAATATTGGTGGGATCATGAGTAAGGCACTTCCCCCAATTTTCTCTTCTATAAAATGAGGCTCAGAAAATGTTCACTCCCTAACCTACAGTGTCATTGCAAAGAAGGTGCCTTGTAAACCCTGCAGAAATATGAATGATTGTGGTCATGTAAAGGAAAATATTTATAAAAATAATTACAATTGATCAATCATCAAAAATTGTCTCAACCAGTCCCACGAGATGCTCCAGAAGAAAAGAAAAACAATACAGGAAAAGTACCTTGTCTTTTCTTGCTGAGTTTGAGACCCCGTGAGACACTGGGCTTCTTACTGTTCCTTGCACAAGACAGACCATCTCCTGATTCTTTCTGGTTATTTTCACTGACTGTCTTCCATATGTAGAGCTCTCTCCCTCCTTATCCCTACCTCTTTGGGTCCCAGCTCAAATAACCACCCTCTCCAAGAAGCCTTTCCTGATCCTCCTTAATGCTAATACTTTCTCTCTGTTGATTATCTCCAGGATAGCCTGGATATCTTGTTTGCACATCGCTGTTTGCATGTTGGCAAGCTACCTCTTGGCTGACTTGTTCTAAGGCCATTCTACTTCCTTCAGTTAAAAAGCCTCCCAGCTACATGGGACCACTTAGCAAGTTGGCTTTTTAAAGGGGCAGTCTTGTTAATTCCCTTGTAGGGAACTAGCAATATATGTTGTATAAAAATTCAGTTCAGGTCAATACATCGCTAACCTATTAGATGGTGAGTCCTTGAGGGAAGAGATTCTTTTCCCTCTTTGTATCATCAGCACTTGGCACACGGTCGGCACTTTTGCTGACTGATTTACTACTTACATACCACACGGTATGGCATGTGACAATGGGGACGAAACATTATATATAAGTAAATACAAGGAAATCTGGGGAGGTAGAACATAGGAACAACTTGGGGAAGGTGCAAGGACCAAGACCGTGGCACTTCAGTCAAGGCTTCAAGGTAAAGAAGGATTTTGAGAGGCTGAGTGATAAGGGGGAAATGCCTTCAAGTACAATTTATGTGAATTTGGGGAGGAAGGAGAGAGAATATTGGTTTAGCTAGACTAGGAATCTGAGAGATCACTCTCATTTTATTGTGAGGGAAACTGAGGCCCAAGTACTTGGGCAATTAATTTTTTGAACCCAAGTATAGGACTTTGCATTTAATCCTGTTAAATTTCATCTTGTTAGATTTGGCTGAGTCTGAATCCTAGCTCTGCCTCTTGATACTTGTATAACTGACTTCAGGCAGGTCATTCAACTCTGGGACTCAGTTTCAGAGGAGAGGATTATCAGATTTTTCAGATGAAGAAACTGAGCCCTATCGAGGCTAGTTGACTTACTCCTCAGCTTAAGTGTCTGAGGCAGGCTTTGGACTCAGGTCTTTCTGACTCCAGGTCCATTAACCATTGGACATAATAAAAATGATAATAATATTCAGGCTCCACCAATAAAAAGATGAGATGAGAAAAATGATTCCTTTCTATCCTATTTACAAAGAGCTTTCTAAGGTAGTTGGTGCAAGTATTATCTTCTTACTGCTGAGAACACTGAGGCTTACAGTATAGAGTGACTTGCTTACAGTAACATAACTGGCTAAGTGCCAAAACTAGACCTTGATTTTAGATCTTTGGAGGTCTAGGTTCTGTGGTCTTCCGGTGAAATCGTGTTAAAATGAACATCGAGGGCAGTCTTGGAGGGGCAAAGGAGTCAAAATTGGTGATCTGATGTCAGATTTCTTGACATGTACTACATATAGGATGCCCTATAATATAAGCTGGACACTTAAAATTATCTCTGAAATGAAAACAACAATTGTGGGTTTGGGGTTTTGTTTTGGGGAGGGTTTTTATTTATTTATTTTTTCAGTCCAAGACCTGATTTTGTTGGTTTGGGGAAGTCCTGGTAAGGAAACTCCCTCTACTAATGTAAATGAGTGATTATTCTGCGATGGAACAAGTCAGTTAACCTGTCTTTCTCAGTTTACTCAACTGTAGAATGGGGATGCTAATTGTTGGGTTGTGGGGATCAAATGAGATCATATTTATAAAGCACAGCTGCAAGCCTTCAAGCCCTTCTAGAAATAACAGCTTCTTTCTTCTCATCTCTCCATTCAGTCCTGGGACAAGATGATCTTCTGCTATAGTTGTCTTTAGTATTCTATTGTGCAGGTGATAAAGTAATCACTCTGAGTAACTGGGAGAAGCTGCTGTTGCCTTTGTTATTAGTACTAATCTCCTTCTCACCTTTTCAATAGAGCTCAGATCGAGATAGTCTTTGGATAAGTCACTCTCCTGCCATTGTTAATTTCTCTCTAATAGTCTATGGGTTAAGACAGAGGCATATAAAATGACTGGTTTTGTAATTGGATAAAAATTATGTTTGTTGTTGTTATTGTATAACAATAAGAAGCCTTGCCATCTTCCTCTCTCTCCTCCCTCGATCCCTGTCCCTCAACAGGGCATCGGCATGGACTTAACCAGCCACTGACTGAGTCTGGGACCCTGGTATCTAGAAGGAGGTTCCCTCGGGGGCAGCTGTGGCCGTCCACGCTTCCCAGTAGCCCCTCCGGTAAGCAGCAGTGGCCACCTCTGGAGATGGAGGTGGTGGCAGCGGGAAATCGTTCCGGGCTCAGTGGTTCCCTTTTCTTAAGGCAGGTTCAAGGGCCCCATCCAGGGCTCTGGGCCGCTGGTCCCCCTCCCCGTTAAGGATGTGTGAGTTTATCTCACAGGTTCCGATCCCTGGCCCCACACCACCTTTCCCGTTTCCTTTTCCTGCCCGACAGTAGGAACTCGACGCAGAAAAGGGATAGGGCATTGCTTTCCCTTCTGCTTTTCTATTTCACAGACTGCTAGAACCCTCAGGGTTGTAGAATCAGTTTCCCTGGTTAGCAGAGTGCTTTCCTCTCAACAACCCCCTGAACTTGGTACTAGTATTATCATCACCAAGGTTTCAAGCAAAGTGATGATTCGTCTCCGGGTCCCAGAGAGCGTCGAGATGAGATGTGAAGCCTGGTCTGTTGCTCCTTAATTTAGGATTCTTTCCACAAGGTCTCTTTTGTTAGAAGGGACTGTCTATTCTAACGTCATTTTACAGACGAGGAAACTGAGGCCCAGAGAAATGCAATGACATTTCCCACACTGTCAGAGTCTAGGCTTTGAAATGACCCCAAGCTTCTTGAATTCTTGGGGTTCTAGGGATGCTGGCCTGTGGGAAATAAGGGGATCTCTGGGAGATAAGAAGGCTCTCGGGTCTGCTGACGCTGACTGGTGATAAGAATGACTAGTATTTAAGGTGTCCCAAATACTTTCCCAGCATTCTCTGTCCCGTGCCGGGCCCCTCCCCGCCTCTTTCCAGCTCCTGTCCTGACTTCTGCCTCTGTGTGTTCCCAGATCCCGAGCCGGTGGAGAAGCATCCCCATGAAGGTGTCCAGTCATGCAATGCTCCTGGAAGGCTGTTCTCCTCCTCGCCTTGGCCTCCATTGCTATCCAGTACACGGCCATCCGCACCTTCACTGCCAGGTCCTTCCATACCTGCCCAATGCCCAGCCCCGTGAACTGTAGCCCCGGCCCGGGGGAGTCTGAGATGGCCGAGCGCTTATGCGAAGAGAGCCCCACTTTCGGCTACAACCTCTCGAGGAAGACCCACATCCTCATCCTGGCCACCACGCGGAGCGGCTCCTCCTTCGTGGGCCAGCTCTTCAACCAGCACCTGGACTTCTTCTACCTTTTTGAGCCCCTCTACCACGTCCAGTATACCCTCCTCCCCCGCTTCACACAGGGCAAGAACCCCACGGACAGGCGGGTCATGCTGGGCGCCAGCCGCGACCTGCTGCGCAGTCTCTACGACTGTGACCTCTACTTCTTGGAGAATTACATCAAACCGCCTCCCGTCAATCACACCACGGACAGGATCTTCCGCCGGGGGGCCAGCAAGGCTCTCTGCTCGCCCCCGGTGTGTGAGGCTCAAGGCCCCCTAGACACGAATCTCGAGGAGGGAGACTGTGTGCGCAAGTGCGGCCTCCTCAACCTGACCTTGGCGGCGGAGGCCTGCCGAGAGCGGAGCCACGTGGCCATCAAGACGGTGAGGGTCCCCGAGGTCAACGACTTGCGTGCCCTCGTGGAGGACCCCAGGCTTAACCTCAAGGTCATCCAGCTGGTCCGAGACCCTCGGGGCATCCTCGCCTCCCGCAGCGAAACCTTCCGGGACACTTACCGGCTGTGGCGGATATGGGACGGCACCGGGAGAAAGCCCTACAACCTGGACGTGACCCAGCTGACCACAGTCTGCGAGGACTTCTGGAACTCGGTGTCCACGGGCTTGACCCGGCCCCCTTGGCTCAAGGGCAAATACATGCTGGTGCGGTACGAGGACCTGGCCCGGAACCCCATGAAGAAGACGGAGGAGATCTACGGGTTCCTGGGCATCCCCCTGGACAGCCACGTGGAACGCTGGATTCACAACAACACGCGTGGGGACCGCTCGTCCTCCAAGCACAAGTACGGCACGGTGCGCAACTCGGCAGCCACGGCCGAGAAGTGGCGCTTCCGGCTCTCCTACGACATCGTGGCTTTCACCCAGAACGCCTGTCAGCAGGTGCTGGCCCAGCTGGGCTACAAGGTGGCCGCCTCGGAGCAGGAGCTCAAGAACCTGTCGGTCAGCCTGGTTGAAGAGCGGGACTTCCACCCTTTCTTGTGACCGCCGGACGACGCTGGGGACCACGGGACGAGGGGAGGGAGCGGGGCGTGGGCTCGGACCAGGAGGACCATTTTTAACTGTTGCCTTATCCCCTCTCCTTCCCCAGACCCGTCTTCGTGCCCTTCTCACCCCCTCACCTCGCTCTTTTCTCTCTGAAATTTGCACTACGTCCCGGATGGACGTCACTAGGGAATGGAGGGGATGAGGTGGGGGAAGGTGCGCCCTGCCCACAGAAGCTGGGGCTCTCTGTGGATGGTTAACAATGTTTACAAACGCCACACACACACACACACACACACACACACACACACACACACACAGTCACACATGCCCAAGACATACAGGACACAACTTCTCTGTCAAGTTTCCCCAATGGAAGGGTATTTGGGGTTATTGTACTTTTTGCACTTTTACAAGGTAAGAGATTTAAAAAGAAAATGACCTTCTCTAATTTATAAATGGTGTCAATCCCCGCCCTATAACACCATTCTCCTGATCCCCATCTCCTTGTCTTCACCAGGGCCCCACCAGGAGCACCAGCCCCTGCCCCTCCCCGCCACCCCTGGCTGTTGGTGAACAGGTTTCTTTGCTTTTTCTGTGAGGTGAATGTGGAACTCCTTGTCCCCATCCCCCACTCCCTCGCCCCCCAGTCTGTTGCAATAATGTTGTTTGTCTGAGTCTTGTTGCTGGGCCTGGTCACTGATTGGTGTATGAGTCTCTGTTGGCTCTTAGGGGTTCACCTGTGACATTTTTTTGTGCCAAAAAACCGAAAAAAATAAGAAAAAAAAAGTCGGGTTGGTTTGCTAATCAAAGAATGAACTGCTTTCTCTGTGTTTTCTGTAAATAAAAGAGGTTATTGATGCTCACTGCCCCCGAGGCACACTTCTGGAAGGAGGGGGACCATGGGAGGCTGGAGATTTCCCTCCTTGGAGCAGCAAGGTGAAGTTGAAGGGTGTGGTGGTGGGGGGGGGGTGGGGGTGGAGCCGGTGGCTAGTCCAGGTGAGCTGGGATGAAGGAGCCCACTGCGTGTCTTTGGGATTACTACCTACAAAAGAGACCTCCCTGCTCTTCCTCAGAACCTCGGAACTGAGGCATCATGGGAACCAGAGTTAAAGAAATTTTATGGACATCATCCAATCTAACCCCTTCGTTGTACAGGTGGGAAAACCGAGGTATGGGAGGGGCGTCATCACTTGCCTAACATCCTACAAGTATTAAGGGACAACTGGGATTTGAACCTGGGGATCCAAGCTCTTCCACCAACATCTGAATCCAGTATCTAAGCCTAGTTACCCCCTTACCTCGAGGGGAGGGAGATGAGCTGTGACAGACAAGTCTTTGGAGCTCAGGCCCTTGTGGGCAATAGCCAATTATAGGATCTTTCAGTGACTGACGGTAGGGACCAAGTTATCCCTTTCTGGGATCCTCAGCTCACTGCTCTGTGGGTCCCCGAAGTTTCTCTAGTCAGTCTTTCCTAGAGGCATTGGCCAAGCCCCTTAGGAATCTGGAGTAGCAACATGAAAATGGGGGATTGACCAGGATCTCTTTACATCCTGCTCCCTCTAGAATGTCAGCTCCTTAAGGTAAGGGATAATTTTGTTTTTGCCCCTTTGCATCCCTGGGCCCTAACACAATGCTTGGTGCATTAATAATGTCTAATAAATGCTTGTTGACTTGGGCTGAGTTGGCTTTCTCTGAGTCACTGCCCCAGGGAGGAGGCATACCCTTAGGCACCACTCTGTTCAGGTGGGGCAAAGACACTATATGTGCTATGAACCTGTGGAGGCTCCAAGTTCTCATAGAAATCATTGGGGCAAATCTCCCCATCTCCCCCATCTCAAAAGGGAGGGATGCCAGGTTTCATTGAGCTTGGCCATAGGACTAATAGGATTGATTTAGAGCTGGAAGGATCCATGGATTTAAAGCTGGGAGCTAGTGTCTTTATTAAGCACCCACTGTGTGCCAGGTGAGAAGCAGCATGAAGTAGACAAAGAGCTGGCCTCAGAGGGAGGAAGACCTGCTTCAGGTGCTAACTTTGACATCCACCTTCTGGGATCAGGGCTCTAACCCTTAGTGACCCAGGCAGGACCATCAATTTCAGAATGAGGGCTGTCCTTTACTAGTAGAGGTTACTTGTATCAGTGAAACCCAATGATATCTGATCTAATCTCTAATCTCTCCCCCCAACCCTACCAGCCATTATGCTCAATGTGGAGAACTAAACAGTTCCTCAAGGATCATAGATGCTGAACCAGAAGGTATCTAAGAGGTCACTGAGTCCAGCCACCTCACTTTGCAAATGGGGAAACTGAGGTCTAGGGAAGGGAAGTGACTTGGCCAAGATGACACAGATAGTAAGCACCAAAGGTAGGATTCAAACCCAGAGCTTGCTGATTCCAAGTCAGTGCTCTATCCACTACACCACACTGTCTATCAAGAGAGTTTACATTCTATTGGGGTGGGATGGGAAGCAACCTCTATACAGGTGAGTACAAAGTAATTTGGAGGGGCTGGGGGAGGGAACAGGAAGACACCTGGGCTGTGCTTTGAAGGAATCCAGGAGTTCTGGAGGCAAAGGCGAGGAGGGAGAGCAGTCTGGGTGTGGGGGAGATGGAGACAATGACCTCATAGTGTGGTTGAGGTCTCAAGTTAGCCACAGTGACCATGTAGACGCTAGCACCAGCCAAGGCGCTGCTGGTACTAGGTACCAATCCAAGCTCTGTCACTTATGACTTGTGGGACCTTGGGCAACTCAGTAACTTTTCTGGGTCTCAGTTTCCTCATCTGTAAAGGATGAGGTTGGAGAAGATGCCCTCTGAGGTTTCTTCCTACTTTGAATCTGTGATCCTATGACTAGATGGTCTGTAAGTTCCCTTTTTGTAGGGGCATTTTAGGGGTATAAGCAAGCCAGTCTACAAGGACACTAGGTAATATGGATATGTAGGAAAGCATAGCCTCATGACCCAGATCTGGGGTAGGGAAGGGCTTAGCACCCTTGTTTAAATGGAGGAAGTGACTTGCATGTAACTTTATTGGTTAAAATAAATGATTTCACTAATGGTCCTTACTGTTATGTCAAAGCATCTCCTTTCACAGTGGCTTGACACCCTTTTCCCTATATGTACTTGAGACAGATTGACTGTGGTGTCAGGAGCCTTCCTTTCTTTGGAGTTGGTTCCTTCTCATTTTTAGCAAGCTCCCTCAGGTGGGGGCTAAGGATCTTTGCACGTCGGGAGGCTCTATTTCCTCATGTCCTCGGATCACTGGGATGGAAGACATTCTCTTCTGTGTCCCAGAAGTCTCCTGGTGGCACCCCCCCCCCCCACTCCCACTGGAGATTCACACAATCACAGAATTTCTGAGCTGAAAGGAACCTCAGAGGGAATATAGTCCAATTAACTGTTGAATAACAATGCTCAGCCTCTTCTTGAGGACCTTGGGTTGGCCGATGTTCAGTCCTTCCTCAGCCAGCCATATTGACCTCTTTTGGGGGACGGTAGGGTCAGGAATTAGCTTATTATTATCTTAGCTCAAATTGAGGCCAGACTTTTGGTCAGAGAGGAGAAGGGGTTCCGATGTCAGATTTTATTTTACTTGTTATTGATGTCTTTTGTTGTCATTTCACATATATTTCCAAATTTATTCCCCTTCCTTACCATTCCTTGTAGCCAAGATTAAAAAAAGAAAGAGAAAAAAGGCCTTTTGGTAAAATCAACCACCATGTTGACAGTGCCTGACATTTATATGAAATATCCTATAGCTGTATTTCCCCATCTTTGTAATGAAGGGAGGAAAGGGCTTTTCTCAGTTCTTCCTAAAAGGCAAATTTGGGCACTCTAATTTCACCATATTCAGTTTCATTTAATTGTTGTTTCCATTGCTGTAGTCATTGCATATCTTGTTTTTCCTGGGGTGGTGCTTACTTCACCCTATCTCTGTTCATACAAATATTTTCAAGCTTCTCTGAATCATTCATAGTCATTGCTTCTTTATGATTCATATTCCTCTAGTGAGTTGAGGCATACAAAACACTTTCCTCAAAATAATCCTGTGAGTGGAAGAAAGATTATTCCTGTTTTTTAGAGTGATTCACAATCCAGTAGTATGATGTTGCAGATGGGATGATGGGGCTGGAGTTAGGAAGATTTGGGTTTGAATCCCAACTGTGACACTAGCTGTGTATCCCTGGGCAAGTCCCATCACTTTTCTGTGACTTCCCTCATCTCTAAGAGAAAGAAGTTGGACTCAAAGACAGCTCAGTGTCTCCTGCTCATCTGGCATCACAATGTCAGCATCATCACCAAAAGTTCCAATATCTAAGATTACATTAGGGCCATTGAAACGCTTAGGGTGTCACCTAATTTCTCTTCAATCAGCTATCATACTGAAAAAAGCAATGGTTCCAGAGTCAGAGGATGTGGGGTCAAAACTCAGTTCCACCAGCTTACTGTGTGACCCTGGATAAGTCAATTATTCTCTCTGAGCCTTTCTTTTCTCTTCTGTAAAATGAAGGGGAAGGGATAGACCAGATGATCCTGAAGGTCCTCTTCTAGCTCCAATATAAGCTGCTTGAAGGCAGGGACTGTTTCATTTCTGTCTTTGTATCTTCAGCACCTAGCACAGTGCCTGGCACAAAGCAGGCATTTAAAAAATGCTTGTTGATTGACCAACTGATTCTATGATACCTCTTTGAGTACCAAATCACAGCCCCTGCATGAATCCCTACTAAGGCCCTTGTTGACTTTAGATGGAGCCCACTCCTGGCCTTGTCCTTAGATTATGGGGGTCATCTTGTCCACAACATTAACGAATATCCTTCCTAGCCTTCTTTTCTTTGGCACAGATATCCTATATTTTCTCACAGACTCCTCCTCTCTCTCCCTCTGTCTGTGTCTGTGTCTGTCTGTCTCCATCTCTCTCTCTCTCTCTCTCTCTCTCTCTCTCTCTCTCTCTCTCTCCCTCTCTCTGTCTTCATCTCTTTCTCTCTCCATCTCTGTCTGTCTCTGTCTCCATCTCTGTCTCTCCCTCTTTCTCTCCATCTCTCTTTCTCTGTCTCTATCTCTGTCTCCATCTGTCTCTGTCTGTCTGTCTGTCTGTCTCTGTTTCCATCTGTCTCCATCTCTCTCTGTCTCTGTCTCCTCTCTCCAGAATTCTTCCAGCCTTTGGGCTAATTAATGACAATAACGATAGGATATATAGAGAGATTTCATTGGTATAGGGAGCTTCCAGGTGAGGAAGTTTTCTCCCAAGGCCGGTGAGCACCTTCTCTGCAGCTTACTGCCTCAGAGCAGAGGGAAGTAAGAGAACCAGCTGAGATTTACACAGCCAGTGCACTGCCAAAGGGGAGATATGCCTCGGTCTCCCTGGGTTCAAGGCCAGCCTTCTATCCAGTATTCCATGCTGCCTCTCGGTGACAAGAACCCTATTCTAATAGCAGTTAGGATTTACATAGCACTTTAAGGTTCACAAAGCACCTCGTATCTATCATTAATTCAACTGAGTGAATCTTTGTGATCGCGTCTGATTCCCATAACAATCCACAGAGGTGAATATTACAAGTAGTGTTCTCTTCAGTTTACAGATGAAGAAACTGAGGCCCAGGGAGGTTCAGTGACGTGTGCAAGACCCCAGAACTGGTGCAGACCTATCCAAAGTGTCTCCTGATTCCCTCTCCTGGCCCAGGGTTCTCAGTGTAGGATGAAAGGGGGGATTAGATGAGAGTTAAGTTCTGTTCCAGGTCTAAATCCTGTGCCACCAAGCTTTCCTTTATGGAGAAGCACTGTCACACAAAGCCCAATCTTGGGGTACTTCCTGTTCCCCCAATTCCACCCCATTCCTTGGCTCTGTAATGTGAGCCTTGGTGACAAAACAGTGGATATTCAGGGACGAAGGACTTTGGATGAGTCACTGTGGATCTGTAGGTAAGTATTCTCTCCTGGAGAATGGGAACAATAGTTCCTGGACTTGAGACTCATTGGGAGGAAGACAGACTTGCATGAAAAAGTGTGAGAAGGAGAGGCTGTTCTCCCAAGTACCAGTCACAGTAGGATTTGGGGCTCATGAATGGGACTTCTCCCAGGGTTGTCTTGGGACTGCAGGCTAGCTGGATTATCTTATTCTAGATCTTAAAGGAGGAGCTGGCTCATTTGGAATTTAAACTTAAGTCCCCATTTCTGGGAGGGCCCCCTTATCTTCTTTTAAGCCTCAGGCCCTTATGCTAAACTAGGTTACTTTCTCCCTATCTTACATGTAACTCTAGGCCCATTATCCAGGGTCTGAGCTCACACAGACAGGATTTCTTGAGGATTTCCAGCTTGTGGTCTTGTCATTGGTTTCTCCTAGGAATATCAGAATTTGGATAGGGTATAGAGGGACCATACTATGAGGCAGATACACAGACTAACAAAACACCAAATAAAGGGCAGATTTTACTTCAATAGAAACAGCAAGGACCCAAATCTGAATCTATAAACAGTCCAGACATGTCCCCTGCCCTTTCTTCTGGCTCTCTGCCTCTCCCAGGGACTTAAAGTTGTAACTGGGCTTCCAAACAAACCAGGAACATTGAGATGTATAGTATTAACCTGGGTGGGGTTCCCTTAGGAGTGGAAAAAATCCAGGAGTCCTGGGGAGTTATGGCTCTTATCAACCCCTACCCCCAGAGCAGTGGGCTACCTGCCTTCTCAGGGACCTGTACAATCACCTAACTTGGATTATTACCTAGGGTGGAGAGTTGCCCTCCTGCAAAGGGAAAGAGTGCATCGTGGCTAGAGGACCAATCAAGCTCCCTCTTCAGTGCATCACCATCTCTCCCAGAGACATATACACACATACATACATATATATATATATATATGTATATATATATATATATATATATATATATGTATGTATGTATGTATGTGGAGCCCTCTACAAGGAGGGCTAGTTTTCAAGATTCCCTCCCAATCTTCCACCAAAAGGTCTCATCTTCCACTGAGACCATCACAGTCCAAATGACTCACAATACAGTGGGGGTGGGGTGGAGAGGTCCTGATTCCTCTATGTTATAGCTTCCTGCTGGGTCTCTCCTTCTTCATGTCTCTGGCTGGTGATTATCATTATCCTGTTTGGGTAGTTGGGGCCACATGGATGCACCGGCTTTTCTTAGGCCCCTGCTTTATCCCTCCATTTCCCTCTGTCCTCTCTTAGAGCTTCCTCTGTCTCCCCTGGGTTCACTCTGTGTAGGGTTTTCTGGAGGGGCCATGTGGATCCTCAGGGATGTTTCCATGTCTATTTCTATTTTTCTCTGTCTTACCACGACCTTTCCATAACTTCCTCAAACCACAGGATTATGGATTTGGAGCTGACAAGTACTGTTCAGGATGTCTCATAGAACCCCCTCACTTATAGATGAAGAATCTCAGGACCCTTGAGGTCAAGTGCTTTGTCCAAGGCCACACAATGGTAAACATTGGTTTGAAATCAGATCCTTTGGCTCCATTTTTCTTTCCACTATATTCCACTGTATTATTTCCACTGCATTTCACTAATGCCCAAGGATGCATGGGTCCCAAGGGTGTACATAGCTTGAATTAGAGCCAGAGCAAAGGTCTCATCTGGGGGCACACGGAGGACTTTAAGCTTTGCCTAAGGACCTCATATCTCTTCAGGAGACACAAAAGAAAGGGGAAGCTCACTATATTTATCCTGGGAGCATACACAGTTACAGATGGGGAAACTGAGGAATGGTACAGCTGTGAATCTGGAAAAGGAGGGCAGAAGTCTTGATCCCTGGACTCTTCCACTCTGCCTTGCTTAACAAGCTTGGGGCAAATCATTACAGGGCCATATGATTTAAAGCTGGGAGGATATCTTGGAAATAACTCAGTATGCTATGCTCGTTTTACAGAAAAAGAAACTGAGGGCAAGGGAAAGGAATGCCTTTTCTAAGAACACCCAACCAGCATGAAGCTGAGCTGAGATTTGATCCTAAGTTCTTGGACTCCAAATTGAGTACTTTCCACTGTGTCTATGGATGTCAGTCAATCAATAAGCATTTATTGAGCACCAACTATGTTCAGGTCCAAAGACAGAAATGGAACTCTCTCTGCTCTTAAGGAACTTCCACTGTCATATTGCCTGGAGCGTAAAGGAGGGCAGGCTGGTAAGAGTTTGGGACCTTGGTCTCTTTGTAAGATGGAAAGCAGGAAAGCCAGACAGGTCAGATTCTCAAGCTGCTGGTGCTCCTGGAGCAGCCCTACAGGATTCAGGCTCTGGAAATCACCTTTCATGACACCAGAGAAACCCACAGGCAGGAAGTGAGCCAGAATGACCACCTCTGTCTTGAAGCCTCACAACGCATTTTCCTGGGCAGGGGTTCAGATATCCAGCGTTTCCACAATCCCTAGGCACCAGTTCACTAGTAAACAGTCTCCATCATCTCATGAGAGTTGTGTGGTCTAGACCCTGGCTGGTAACTTCCATTAAATGTGCACCTTATCCTGGTCTCAGGGAGGAAACATGCGATAGTGGGAAGGGTGGGTGCTGGTCTTAGAAAGACCTGGATTTGAGTCCTCCCTGGTTCCTGGCTATGTGGATTTGGGCAAACCAGTTTTCCTTTGAGGGAAACCCAGGTTCTCCAAAGCTATGCCAGTGGAGTTCAGTCCTTGGTAGGTCATAGAATCTCAGCATTCCAGGACTGACAGGCACCAGAAGGGATATAAATAAACAAACAAAATGGTATAATATATAAAATATATAACATTATATATTATATATTCATAATGAAGTTCTATTTGTACCCCAGAAAGGTCTCTGATAAGGGCTCATCTGGCTTTGCATAAAGACCTCCAAGGAGTGGGACGGGGTCCATTCTGCCATGACAGCTCTCATTGTTAACAATTTTTTCCTTGCATTGAGCTCACACTGAGCTCATGAAAGCTCCCAAGTTTCACTAATCATTCCTGCTTTTGCCCTTTAGGGTCAAGCAGAACAAGTCTAAGTACTTTCCCATAGAGTTATTGAGTAATTTTCAGTCATGTTCGACTCTTTGTGATCTCATTTGGGGTTTTCTTGGCAAAGATACTGGAGTGGTTTGTCATTTCCTCTTCAGCTCATTTGACAGATGAGGAACTGGACTTGCCCAGGGTCTCACAGCTAGTAAGTGTCTGAGGTGAGATTTGAACTCAGGAAGATGAGTCTTCCTGATTCCCGGAATAGCACTCTATTCATTGCACCACCTCACTGCCTCCTTTATAACAATCCTGCACATATGTCAGCACAGTAATAATGTGACCTCTCCCTGCTCCCCCCCATCTTCTCTTCTACAGACTAAACACCATCAGTTCTTTCAATGATCTTCACATGCCATGGTCTTGATCTCAGGGCCTTCCATTCTCTTGGCTGCCCTTCCTAAAAAATGGGACACAGGCTTGAGCACAAGGCTCTGAATGGGGTCAGGTCACAGCAGAGCACCCCAGGACAATCACTGCCCTCATTCTGGAGGCCCAGTGTGGCCAGGCTTCTTAACAGGCTTGCTTTCCAAGCTGTTGCCTCATCCTGGATACTGGGGCTCAATGAGAAAGGACTCTGCTTCCTGGTTATTGCTGTCCGTTGTCCGGGCCACCATCTTTAAATAACATAGAGCACAAGTCCAAAGATCCTCAGCTTCAAACTTTATTGTTATTAAAATTACATGGATGCCTCCCCCCCACCCCCCAACACAAAGCCATGGGATATTTCCCAGAATTCCCCTCATTGCCCCCTTTTCTGGGCTGAGAGGAGGAAGAGCAGATCCCCTTGGGGTCAGGCCTTTGATCTGTTCCTCTGAGTGCTCTGGAGAACCTGAAGGGACAAGAAGAGGGCCATTGGCCAGCTCCAGAGAAGGCCTCTCACCTGAGCTAGGTCCCACCGTAGATGGACAGCTCTTTTCTCCTGCAAGCTTGAACTCTGCATTAGAGCTTCATGTGTGAAAAGATGGAGAGAAAGGACTAACTTGGGGAGGGGGTTTGGTTCAGACATGGGTAGGACTGGCTGACATCTGAGGTTCTTCCAGCTCTGGGATTCTACATGGTGGGACCATTTCTGGACAGGAGGCTGGGAGAACCTCATGATGCCCAGGTCACAGGGATGACCCTGAGGGGTGATATTCCTGCAATGATGTCATGGGGGGAGGGAGAATTAGGGTGGTTTAGGTGTCAAGCTCAGCTGCTCCTCTTCCCTCCTCCTCAGCTATCCATAGGTCACCAGACAAATGCCTGAATCCCTTCTGGGATTGTCCAACCTTGTCCACTGGTCCAAAGTGAGCCAGAAGAGTCA
This sequence comes from Gymnobelideus leadbeateri, assembly GCA_011680675.1. NCBI lineage: Eukaryota > Metazoa > Chordata > Mammalia > Diprotodontia > Petauridae > Gymnobelideus > Gymnobelideus leadbeateri. The sequence continues at coordinate 45,635 of WOXC01005304.1, forward strand.
GAATAAAGAGTCATGAGGAGGTCATTTCTACTGGTCCCCTAGTGACTAGGGACCCTCACCTTCAATGTGACTGCTCTTGACCTGGCAGAAAGAGTCAACCTTCCCCTCCCCACCCCCAGTCCCTCATTCCATCCTCCAAAGAATGGCCATTTCTGGGAACCTGGGGGTCATGTCTTGGGCCTTGTTCCTTTGTATTCAGAGGAGGGAGAATCACATTGTAGGACTCAAGCATCAGGGAGAACCCCCTGTCCCTGTGATTAAAGAAACCATGGAATCTGGAGGCATGCAGACTATGGGGTCGCTGCAACGTGCTTGGTTCCAGTCAGGCAGCAGGCAAAGATGAGCACAGCCACTGTGGCATGGCAGGAGGGGCACTGGCCTGGGAGGTAGGACACTTGGGTTCTGGCCCTGGCTCTGCCACTAATTCCACCCAAAGTAATTTCCCAGGTGCCTACCATGTGATAGGCACGAGGGACACAAGGACAAAAAAATGAGGGAGTCCCTGCCCTTAGGGAACTGACATTCTATGGGTTGTTTTTCAGATGTGGTCACCCACTGGACCAGCTGGTAGTATTGCGCTCAGTTCAGACCCTAGCCCATCCATGTTTGATGTTCCCATTAAAGGTCATCCTGAGGGGGTCAATAGGACTCAGTTTCCCCATCTATCCAAATGAGGTTTAGATGATGTCCAAGGTCTCCTGTGTAGTGCTGGAACTATAGGAGTCTATACTTGAGTGGTCTCTTTGTCTAGAGTCCGCAAGTGGGTGCTAGGGAGAATTGGTCCTACCCATGCTGAAGGAGAAGGAAGCTTTGGCCTTGGTTGGGGGCAAGAACAGTGATGTTTAAGCCAAATGGGCAGAAGAAGACCTCAGGCTCTGGCTAGCTGTGGTTCTATGGGTTGCTTTTCCAGCTGACCCTGCTCTGTGTCAGGACCCCAGTTCCCCTGGCCCCCATATCTCCCTGAAGGCCACCCTCAGAGGTCCTGGGGTCCTCAGCCTAGTTTGAGAGATGGAGCTTCAGGCTGGGGATGACATGAAAAGCTGTAGCCAAGGTCTGGCCTGAGACTAGCAGGCCTAGGTGGTGGAGAGGGAGGGGGAACAGAGGAAATCGCTTCTAGCTGTGGCCTGGGGAGCAGTGGATGGGCCAGATGAAAGCTGGGCCCATCTGTCTGATGAAAGGGAGTCCTAGGGACAGATGAGGTTCTGGCCATGGCCTTCAGCCATGGAGGGCTCTTCCACCCTGAAGTTAATCGGCCTTATCCTTCTTCCTGGTAGTGAAAGGGACTTTCCCAGCCACGGCAGAACCCACAGCTCCTACACCACTGCTCACGGCTGACACGCTGCCCTTCACCAGCCCCATGCCGGCAGTGGGCACCGTGGTCACAGCTGTCTTGGTGAATGCCAGACTCTTGCTCCCCACCCAGGCGACGCCTCCTAGAGTGGCCCCCACGGCACCCTTGGTGATGCTGAAGAGACCACCCGTCATTCTCCAGATCACCCCTCCTTGCTCTTCCAGAGGCCCAGGGGCTTTTTTCGAATCTGTGGAGAGAAGGAAGAGAGAAGGGGCTGAGCCTATGGACAGGTGAGACCTCTTCATCCATTCATCCCCTCATTCTGCAGATTGATCCATCCACAAGCACTTTTTAAAGTCGGTTTTGTACAATAGAATTAGCCTCTGGAGTCAGAGGACAGGTTCACATCCTGTCTCTGTTGCTTGGGGGGGTGGGGGGAGCTCAGTTCTAGAGAAGTATTGTGGCAGAGCAGACAAAGTCAGAAAGATCAACGTTCCAGTCCTGCCTCTGACATCATCAGTCACAGCAACCCCTCTTCTACCTGATGGAGACACTGAGGCCCAGACACTTGTCCAGAGTCACAGGACATTGGGGAGCTAGGGCTTGAACTGAGCTCTGCCCTCCCCCAACAGGTAAGCCCCTTGAAGGCAAGGCAAGCCTCACTTTTGTATCTGTAATTCCATCACCTACGACTGGGAGTGTTTGATGGATCTTTGCTGAACTGATTAAACCTGAGTTCTTGTCCTTCTATACAGTGAGGTGTGATGGAGGTAGTGACAGATTTGGACTCAAGGGACTTGAGTTCAAAACTGGACTCTCAATCTGTCCAAACCTCAGTTTCCCACCACAATCCTGGCTGGCACCTTGCAGGACCGTCATGACTCAAGCACTTCATAGACCTTAGAGAATTGCAGAAATGGGGCTGGAGCACTCTTGTCCCCATTATCAGTGAACCCTGGCCTGTATTTCAATCCAAGCAATTGGTGATGAGTTATGGGCTCTGGGACCCCCCTGGAGCTCTCCTTGAGTCCTTGAGGTACAGGCTCTGGGAATTTCTCTTGAACTCTGATTAAATTGTCCTGTTTGATGAGGCATTTGCATGAGACAATAAGCCTTACATTGTGGCTGGGCCCAGACCTCTGTTACTAGACTTCCCACCCTTGAGCCTATCAAAATATCAATCTACCCTTGAACAGGCCTAGCCCACCATTGTCTGTAGTCTCCAGGTGGCGTCCAGCAACTTCCCACCCTTAATCACTCACTGACCTCATTAACTCCTGAAAACCCTCCTGAAACTCCTCCTCTAGACTACCCCTTGATTCCTCCCACAGCCTTCTGTATATAAGACACCATCTTGTCTCCCTGTGTGTGTGAGTGCCATAGAATGACCTAGTACAGACTTACTCTGTGTCTAATGTGAGCAAACTTTTAATAAACTTTACTTTTATTTGGCTGAGAAGAATTGAGTCGAATTCATTTGGCAGGACCCGGTGTGTTGGTATTTTAGGGTCTCCAGAGCAACCCTAACCCTCTTTATGTGTAACTTCTTCATTGGGTCAACAAACAATAGGCATTTATCAAGTTCCTGCTACAGAAACAGATGATGAAGCCTCTCTGGGCCTCAGTTTCCACATCTGTAAAAGCAGGAGATTAGATGGCCTCTGAGGTTCCTTCCCTCTGTTTTCTTTCTGTGTCCAGGGCCCCAGCTAATCTGGTGCTCCGAGATTCCTCGAGCACCCTCAGCCCTGCTTTATTAACCCCAAACAGGTGGGAGGAGGCGTGTGCCCAGTTTCCATGCCACTGTGAAGTAGAAAGTGATTGCACCATCTTGCTGTTATCCTGCCAAGGCCCACAAGTCCCCAGGAATAGGGCCCGCTCCATTCTGTATTTGTATTCAGGAGAAGCAGATTGGCTCAGTTGGTGAGCTCTTCTAATGAGGCCAAGGTCATGGGTTTGTCCCTCCAAAGGCCAGTTACCTTTTCACCAAGAAAGGTTTATTCCATAGGCATAGGCTAACTTCAGGCTCAGGCAGCATTCTTATCCCCATCCATATCTTAAGAAATTCAACAGACAAGCATTTATTAAGCACCTACTGTGTATCAGGCATTGTGCTACCCACTGGAGGCAAAAACCTCAAAGGGCTTAAGTTCTACCAAAGGAGGAGATAAGTAAGTACGCAGTATATCAAATCAACAGAAAGTTATATCAAGGGGAGGGAGAGCCGTGGTCATGGAGGGAGGTGGAGGCACCTCTGAAGGCAGCCTGGCTTTCCAAGAGGCAGATAGATATGAGGGTGGGTAGAATGCATTATGGCCCTGGGGCGCCCGGCTGTGCAAAGTATAAAGGTGGGAGATGGTGTGTCCTGTGTGGGGAACTGGAATGGACAGGGCCTGGAGAATGAAAAAGAGTTAACCAGAGGGCCCCAAACTAGGCTCTCTGACTCCAGTCCCTGGTCATGGATGGAGCCTTGAGCAGTGGGGTTTAATGGAAAGAGCATCAGATCTGGAGTCAGAGGGCCTTGGTTTGAATCTGCCTCCTACTTGTCATATGATGCTCAGCAAGCCCCTTTCCTTTTCTGGGCCTCAATCTCCTCCCTTGTAAAATAAAGGCATTGAATTAGATGACTGGTAAACCTCTTCCAGCTCTAAATCCTTCCTTTATCTCATCACTGGTTCCTGCCTGGAAGACAAGATTCATGCTTTCCATTTCCTGTCTCTGGGGACTCCCTTGGGGGACCACCTTCAGAAAAGGCCCGGAATAATGAAGTTACTGATCTCCCTGGGGACTCACAGACTCCCCAGATTTTGGAGGGAGGGGATCCATGAATTTGATGGGGGGATAATCTTATGTGTTTCATTTTGTGTATTTATTTAAAATATTCGGAGAGGGCATATTCTATGGCACTTAGTTAAGAACGCTTACCTCATATAATCCAGCCTTCCTTCCTTCCTCCATCTCCTCCATCTCCTCACTGGCTTGGCTCTGGTCACTCACTATAGCCATCATCTTGGCCACAGACTGCCCATGCTGCAGACCCTAACCATAAGATTAGGCCACAGACTTAGGGATAGGCCTGACCCTGATCACAGGCCAGCCCCTCCTCACACTGGCCTAAGCATGACCGAGTGCTCCCCACTCTGTGTCACCCCCCCTCTTCAAGTCGGGGCCCTCAGGCACTTCCTAGTTCCTGTCCTCTCAGCAGCTCAGATGATACAGCAGAGGGATCGTTCTAGTGGCGGCCCCAGAAGAGCCCAGACAAGGGCAGAGGCAAGGAAAGGCCAGTAGCACATCCAGCGGGTACCAGAAAGTCATGGAAAAGGCAAGAAGCAGCCGAATCCTGGAGACTATGGTTGGAAATAACAGCAGCTTGCACGTGTACCCTTTCTGAGGCCTGCAAAGTACCTTCTGAGCAACAGTCTGCTTGTGGGGGGGGGTGGTGGATGGAAGTATCATTAGTCTCATTTTACTGATGAGGGAACCAAGGCACAGGGACACTTAGTGACTTGCCCATGTTTACTCAGCTGCTAAGTGTCCAAAGCCAGACTGTAATCTACGTCTTCTGTCTCCAGGCCAAACCCCCCAGTCACCCTACCACTCAGCTTCTTAGATTCATGGGGGTTCTAAGCCCGAGGTCTGTGAACTTTAAAATAATATTTGTGTAACTATTTCAATATAAATGTTTTCCTTTGTAATCTATGGATTTTGCTTTATGCTTTTAAAATGTGATTTTGAGAAGGGGTCCATAGCTTCACTAGACTTCCAAAGGGGTGCAGGACAAAGAAAAAGGTGAAGAATCCCTGTTTTAGAGGAACTAGGAAGTGAGTCAGATAACAAATATTTATTAGGCACCTATCATGTTCCAGGTACTATGCTAAAGGCTAGGGATACAAATAAAGGCAACTTGTTCCCAGAAAGCTCATCGTCTAATGGGAAAACTTCTCTCTGTAAATACCTCCCAACAAACACATCAAAGCCTAAGTTTTCATTATTAAGGCAGGATGCCTTCCATTCCACACTGAGAGATGAGGCTTATGAAGCAAATACCTCTGGGAGAGAGAAGAGCTGATGACAGAAATCACACCCTCCAATTTGTGTTCCGAAGTCTCCCTGGGCACTCACCGGCACCTGGCAATCCTTTTGGGTTTCCCTGATTGACTTCCACTGCTTGCCCCACAATGGGGGTTCCAAACTCTTCTGAAGTCCTCCACTTCCCAACCTTCTCTCCGCAGAGTCCCTGACTTTGGCTTTATTGAGGAAATCAAGGGCATCTGTCTTGAGCTCCCTTTTCGCCACCACTCCACATCTCAAGACCCCACTTTGTCATTCCCCATTTTTGTGTCTATTGCTCCAGTTTCTGAAAAGTTGTCTTTTCTTCTTATCAGCACCAATTCTGCTTAGATTGTGTCTCCTTTTCACAGTCAAATTCTTAAGACTCTTCCTTGCTTGTTACCTCCGTTTTCTTACTTCCCTTTTCCCTCCTTATTCTCACTTGCCTATTTCTACTGAGGATCTACCTACCATTCTCTAGTCACCAAGGCTGTCGATTTCAGAATCTCTCCTGATTCTCCTCTCTTCCTCACTCTCCATGTTTAGTCCCCTGTCTGGTCTGTCTTCACAATATCACTCACATATGTTCCCTTTGCCCATATCTCTGGAACAGCCTCCCAATTGGTTTCCCTCCTCTGAATCTCTCTCCTCTCCAGTCTATCTCCAGAACAGCTACCTAATAATCTTCTTAAAGCCCAGGTCTCACTGTATCACTTCTCTCTTCAAAAATTTTCAATGGCTCCTTACTGGTTCCCTATCCCTCCTTTATACATACAACTGGCTCTACCCTGCCTCACATAATTTCCCTTCATAAATTCTATGTTCTAGACATATCAGAATTGTAGATGTTTCAACACAGGTACCATCTCCTCTAGGAAGTCTTTGTTCATCTATCCTCCTTCTCACACCCTCCCTCCTTCCAGGGCCAAGTGGTCTTTCTCCTCAGATTTCTCTGTTCTGTCTGTCTCTGTTTCTCTGCCCCTCTCTGTTTCTGTCTGCTTCTCTCTCTCTCTCTCTCTCTCTCTCTCTCTCTCTCTCTCTCTCCTGGGTACCATTTTTTGGTATTTATCTTTCTTCTTATTTGATTTCAATTTTTTGAGAAAGATCTGTGCTCAATCTACCTTCTTATCCCCAGTTCTTTAATAGGCACTTAATAAAATTTAGTTGAGGACCTGACAGCTGTATTTTAAAGGCTGTCATATAGAAAATGATTAGCCTCATACTGCTTGGCTCTAGAGGGCAAGACAAGTACCAAAAGGCAGAAGTTAGAGGGAGGTAGATATAAAGGAAAACTTTCTCATCATGAGAATTTCCTCTAAGTGGCCTGTCCTGCTTTGGAAGGTGGTGGGTTTCCCATCCATAGGGACTTCAAGTAGGAGCAGACTGACCATTTTTGGTGGATGTCAGAGAGGGGATTTCCATTCAGGTCCTGTTTGGACTAGGTGACCTCTGAGGTCTCCACTAGATTTCCTAGGTAAGATATTCTGAGAATTGTTCCTCCCTGTAACCCAAGGCACAGGCTAGGCAGATGGCCAAGGGCAGGAGATCAGCCCTTGGCTACGGATGAGAACAAAGCTAACCAGGGCTCTAGACCTTGGCCTCATTAGCTCCATCTGACTGTGCTAACCAGAGACATAGGCCAAATCATTGGCCTTTATGTTGGCTGATTCAGGAAGGGAGGGGAAATTAAAGTTTGGGAAGGGGGTTGGGAGAAAGGCTGAGAGAAGTGAGGCTGGCACTTCTGGGTAAAATCCAGGGAATATAGAATCTCTCTACCCCTCCTTAAAAATTTCCCATTCCAACTTTCTACCTCTCCCTCCCACCCCAACAGCAAGCTCCATTCTGCTGCTTCAGCAAGATTCTTTGCTTCTTCTCACTGTTGCTAAGGCAACCACATGTCCTGGGTACAGTGGGACAGCCCTTGGATGCTTGAGGATGTGAAGACCTGAGGTTTCAAAAGCAGTGATGGCATCCCTTGGGACACTCCTGGGATCATCAGATTTATCAAGCCATGCTGCTGTCAACGTAGATTTAGAACAGGAAGGAACACTGAAGGTCATCTAGTTCAACCTTTTCCTTGGGGAAACAGACCCAGAAAGGTTGCATGTGACACTAAAGTCACAGAGCTAGTCAGTAGAAGAGCCAGGATAGAACCTGGGTCTTCTGACTCAAAAGTCAACATGCTTTTCATTGTCTCATTAAAGTTGGACCATCTAGTCCGACCCTGTCCTCTTCACAAATGAGAAAACTAGACTAGAAAGAATCACAGAATTTTAGAGGGGGGAGAGACTCAGAGGCCATGTGGTACAACTCACTCCCCAAAGGAATCTCTATGATAACCACTAAAGAGTGTCTGGCGAGCCTTTGTTTGAAGATTCCCAACTGGGGCAGGGGGATCTACTGCCTCTTTTTTTGAAGGCAATCAAGGTTAAGTGACTTGCCCAGGGTCACAAGTTAGTATGTGTCTGAGGTAGGATTAAAATCTGAGCCTTCCTCACTCCAAGTTCACTCTGTTCTCAACATCCTATCCCTGCTGTCCTCATTTTATCAATGTCCTTTCTAAAATGTGAGAACGGTACTGCAGCAATGGTCCGACACCATGGTAACCTAATGAGGCAGCTCTGCAGGGGGTAGGTTGGCAGCCCAGCTGTTCTTCCTCCCTAAACCCCAGCCATTGGCATCTCAAGACACTCTCCTTGCCAGGCTCGGAGCCTTTAGGACAGCTCAAAAAATATTTCTGTGGGTCATGAGACATCTTACTTTTTGTGTCCTCAGCAGGAGCAGGGTCACAAACTGGGAATATGTTAGGCCCTGAAAGCATTTGGGGTTGAAAATATCCTCTTCCTAATTATAACAATAGCTGATATTTATTGAGTCTGTTTTTATGTTCTCTGCTTGCACTCTTCTCATAAGGTCTTCTCCTGATACCTTATCACATGGCCCAGAGGTGAACTTGGGTTCTCTAAGGTTGAGGAGGCTGTCCTCAAGCTCTGGCAGATGCTACTAAGCTGGAGAGGCTTAGCAATAGCTCCTTGTGCCTGACAGACTGCAAGGAAGCTCCACACCAGAATGCCCTTCCATTGCTCTTCACATAAACCCATGCAACTGTCCAGTAAGGAGTGGAGGGGCCATGCATGCTCTGCGATATGGAGAATGCCCTCACACAGATGCAGTCAAGGAACCTGGGAATACTGAAGTTAATGGACATCATCCCCATTTTCAAGTGTAACCAGACTTCCACCCAAACCTGGGATGTTTTGTATGCTGCTGCTGCAGAGGCAAGAGACGTGTCTCCTAATTGGTGGAGAGAATGCTGAGTCTGATGGGAAGCTGAGCATCTGAGAGAGGGGTGGGGGTTGGTGCAAGAATTTCTGGAGAGAGAAATGTGAGGTCCCAGACATTCTTCAGAAGAGAAAGAGATTCTGGAGGCTGCAGACACATGGGGAGCCTGAGCTGAGCACAGTATCTGGTATAGAACAGATACTTAATACAAGCTTATTGGACTGAATGGAGTGTTATACATCAGGGAATAAGCCTTTATTAAATGCCTACTATGTGCCAGGTGCTATGGGAACCGCTTTATACACATGATCTCATTTGATAATTTCACAACTGAATGATCCCCGACTTTTCTTGGAAACACGCATTCCTCTTTTGAACACCAGTATTCTCCCAATGATGCCCATGGAAATCTCAGTCCCTGAATGATCAGAATTGTGGAGGGTCCAAAGGGCAATGGGGAGATGTATGGTGGTTGTGAGGAGGCTGCACCTTGTGCAGATAAGAGGAGGCATGGAGGATACCAGCCAGGAAAGGCATGCTAGGAAAGGCAGGAGGGGAAGGCCAGCTAATGAGCACAGAGGAGAACAGATGGACAGCTCCGATATTGTGTTAGCGCCCATAGAATGTAAAGAAACCGAGACAAAGGCTTTGAGGAGATCCTCTGTTGGGGATTTAAGGAAGGTCGAGAACAAGAATCACATAGGATGAGAAGGTCGCAATCTGCACTAGTGAACCCACTGTGGGATTCATCCAAGTATGTACCATTTAACAAGCTTTTTTACATATATGATTTCCTTTGAGTCTCACAAAACCCCCAGCACTGTGAGGTGCAAAGTACAGTGTAATCATGCTGAACTTACAGATGAGAGAAGCCAAGATGTGAAGGCACTTGGGCTCCAGGGTTTCTGCAAGGATTTGGTGGAGGTCACAGACAGCTTGTCTTTCCTGCTAGAATCTAAGTCCCTTAGAAATAGGAATTGCTTCATTCTTTGTGCCAGGCACACCGTAGGCTTTTAATAAATGCTTGTAGGTTGGCTGACAAAGGCACAGGGTTCGGGGAACTTACCCAGAAGGGTTTCTCACAATTGAGAAGTGTGCTAGTTTACAGAGAAGCCCTCCCCCTTCAATGGGTCAAGTCAAACCCCTGTGATGATGAAGCATGTGAGAGTGAGGGAGAGAGCCTGGCCTGGTACTGCTGCACACTCAGGATCCCTAGGAGCACCACAGGCCTCAGGAAGGGGAGGGCAAGGATCCAGACCCCAGGGCCTAAAGACTCTCATACAGAACACAGTCCCCTCATTCTCTCTTATTGGCTCATTAAGATTTATATGGCATGTGAGCTACTTTATGTGGTCTATGCTTAGTTTAATTACTTGGCTCTGCTTTCTCTTTGAATGTGCTACTCCCCATCTGTGGGTCTCAGATTCCTCATATGTAACACAAAAAGACTGGAGCTCAAGGTCTAGGGTCCCTCCCAGCCCTGACCTTCTGTGTTCTAAGGTTCTTCCCAGTTCTGACATCACAGCTCTGACATTCCATGTTCTAAGGTCCATCCTACCTCTGACAGTCCATGTTCTAGGGCTTCTCCTTACTCTGACATTCATGTTCTAAGATCCTTTTTAGCTCCAGCATGATCTAACTTCTGTCTAGCTCTTATGTTCTACTGTTTTTACAGAAGGAGAAGTCACCTTGTGAAAAACAACTTTTTGGAAGACCACATGTGAAAAATTTGCTTTTAGATCTTGCCTCTGAATCTCAAGACTAGCCTGAAAGGACCAATGGTGAAGTAGCTTCAGCTGCTGCCTCCCAACCCGTTCTGAGTCTGAATTTCCCAACTTTTCTGGGCATCCACAGGTAGTGCAGGGTCCTGGCATATCTGTAGATGGACAGGTTCCCCCAATGAGAAGTGACAGGAGGCTCTGTCAGAGTGCTGATGGCCGCCAGAATCCATACAAAGTTTCTCTTCAGCTGACCCCATCACAAAGTCCACGCTTGCCTCCACCATGGGGAAGGTGGCAGTTCTGGGGCTGATGAGTTTGAAGGAGGGGGAGATTGAATAGTCTTCCAAGGGGGCAGAGATGCCTGGATGTCTTGCCAGCAAGGGCTCCAGCAGCCATGGAAGGGCACAGGTCTAATGCAAAATCAATAGGTTAGTTAATGAATTGGTCAATAAGCCTTTGTCGTAAGGTCTTTGAGGGCAGGGTCAGGGGCCCTGTATTATTCTTGATATCCCCTTAGAGTGTAGCAAAGATCTTTGTACATAGTAGGCCACCAATACATATTTCCTACAGATCTACTCTGTTCAATGTAAGAAAAGGGGTACAAAGAGGTCTCAGACACTACCCTCAAGGAGACTTAGAGTGTGTGTGTGTGTGTGTGTGTGTGTGTGTGTGTGTGTGTGTGTGTGTTTGCTGATGAGGAAACTGGGGACTAGAGGGGTAAAATCATCTTCTCGAGGTCCCAGAGATCATAAGTACCAGAGCTGCAATCTGAATCAAGTCCTCTGACTCTATATCCAGTGTTTCTTTCCTTCCTTTCTTTTTTTCTTCCTTCCTTCCCCTTTACAACCTGGATCCAGCCTTTTTTTTCCCTTAAAGGAGTGGGCATATAAAGGGTTCAAAGGGGTTGAGGAAAGAGTGTCCAATGGGAAAGTGGAAAAAAATTTTTAAAGAAATTCATTCACATGACTAGAGCTGGCTAGGACAGAAAGGTCGAAGGAAGGTTTTGTTTTTAGGATACAGAAGCCTTGAGCATGCTGGTAGAGAGGTGGGCAGGAATCAGTGGAACAGTAAGCATGGAAGACGGTTGAGAGAAGGGCAAAGTTATGGAAGAAAGTCCTGGAGAAGACAGCAGAGGAGGGCATTAGCCACTCTCATGAGTTGGAAGGACTTCCTTGTGTTGAGGTGAGAGCTGTATCCCTGGCCCCTAGGATCATCAGGTCCTGGATCTGGAGAAGGAAGGAACCTCAGAGACCAGAACATCTAATCTCCTCATTTTACAGATGGCCCAGAGGTTAAGTGATCAGTCCAAGGTCACTCACATGGCCAGTGGCAGGGCTGACCCAGGTAGCACCTCTGTAGCCCTGTGACTTTGGGTCAGTAATTTCTCCTTAGAATCTCAGTTTCCTCATCCATAGAGGGAGGAGGAGGTTGGGCTAGGTGATGCAGGAGGCAGTGTGGTACTGTGGAAAGTATACCGACTTTGTAGTTATTTTTAAATCTTGTCAAGGACCAGAGAGTGATATTAGGAAGAGCATGGACCAAGGAGGTGGAATGACTCAGTAGGAAATAATGACGATGGACTTTTCTCTAAGGCTTCCAGAAGTTTGCTGACAGTCATGCAACTGGGAAGTAACTGAGACAAGATTTGAACTCAGGCCTTCTAGACTCTCAGGTCAAAGCTCCATCCACCAGGCACCAGATGGTCTCCCAAACCTATGATATATGACTCAAACTCAGTGGTTTTTTTTTCCTACTACACCATGTTGCCATCTCTAATGGACTCTAATCCATGCTGCCTGGCCATGGGAAAGTCCTCTTCAGTGTTCCTCATCTGCAAAAAGGGAACTGGGCTATTACTGCTTTTTGAACTTGTGTTTCTCTGACTGGGTAGGGATGCAGGGGGCTGAGGAGTACTGGATGCTGAAATGTGAGTCTTCAGGAGGGAAGTCCTGGGCTGCCCAGAGTGTCTGTGCTGGAATCATGCATTACCAGGAGCCATCTTTCTATAAGCTCTTAAACTTCTAAAAGTCCCATGGCTATGATGACTTTCTCCCCACTTGACTTTTATCCTCTAGGACTATAGCCAAGAAGCCAGATCCTTTTTCCTGAGCTACAGAGAAATCCCTTGGTCTTTCCACCTGGCTTATTCATGAGCTGTTAGCTTTCCTTTCAAGGGAGACAATCTTAAGAGTCAAGTAAGGAAAGTTCACGTTCCCCCAAGAAGGTCCAGAGGATTGTGGAATTTACAGCTGAAAGGGACTTAGAGATCACTTTTGGGAACCCTTCCATTTTCCACACAAGGACAGGAATAAAAGGGAGTTTGAAATACCTTGCCCAGGGTCATACAGGTTGTAGATGGAAGAGCTGGCATTTTAACCTGCTGTGATAACAGTGGAAAGAAGGCTAGATTTAGAGATGGAGGTTGATCATAGGCAAGTCATTTTGAATCCTCTGGATAGTGGTCTCTTTATCTAGAAAACAGGCGGGGGGTTTCAAGGAGATGATTTATTCCCTTCCAGCTCCAAATCTATGGGTCTATCATTCCATGTGCATGACCTTGGTCATGTAATACTTCTGGGCCTCAGTTGCCTTAACAGTAAATGAAACCTTAGTCTCCTCACCTGTAAAATGAAGGGATTGGACTAGAGGACTCCTAAGGTCCTTTCAGACTCCAAATTTAGGGCCCATGAGCCTATGGCCTTAGGGGCAGAGCTTAAATTAGGGGCTTTCACCAAAATTTAAAGAATACTGAAAACACTTGCCCTTTAGTAGTATAGAAAGAGGGGAGATTAGCACCCTCCAGTTAGCAAAAATAATTAGTTAAAATGGAAATCTACCAGATGGTCATCATATGGAAGGTGAAGAGCTCACCTATCTTTTGTCTGCCCTAAGCCTCTGTAGCAGTCTTTTTACCCCAGGTGCATTTCATACTACAAGGGCCACTTCCTGCTCCTTCTGAGGACCTGGGGTGCTGTCGGAGAATCAGAAGCCTACCATCTCACTTGGCTGCCTGTATCTCCATGGCTGCCATACTTCTATTTATGCCAGCAATTATGTGGCTTCTACCCACAGTTAATAACCCAGCTTAAGTGATTGGGGGCTAAAACCCTTAACAAACAGGCTGTTAATTTTGTCATCGACCTGGTCCATGGGGATTTAAAAAAATAGCTATTAAGAGCCTAGATTTATGAATCATTACCCACAGGCACTACAAGAGGTAGTGTGGGGTAGTGAAGTAAAGCCTCAGAGCTCCAACAACCTGGGTTTGAGTCTTACTAATTGACCCATCCTGGTTGTGTGTGTGATGTTGGGTGAAGTCACTTCTCAATGTCTTAGGTAACTCTCTAAAATTAAGTTGCAGGGATGGGATGACCTGCGTTGTTAGAGGGAGTTTCCTCTTCTGGGGGTTCCCCATCTCAGTGAAATCAAGTTCTAGCCCTTATCGATAGTTGTAGTGTGGTAGGGTTATGGATTAGGAAAACTGAGGAGTGTGCATGGAGACCAGTACAGCCGGGGGAAAGTCCTCAGCTAGTAAGTTAGGTCCCAGACAAAGACGGGATATCCTTTCTCTCTCTGCACTTGAGTTACCTCTGAGTTTGAACCTGGTGGGTCTGGATGGCAGTTCTATGGCATTGTGGGTATGCTGGACTTGAGCCAGAAAGCCTCAGAGAGAAGACTAAGATTGAAGCCAAGATTGGAGTTCTCCCCTCTCCCACTCAAGCATTTCTTTTTTCAGGGGACTGACTCTCTCTCCTCTTAGCAGATACCCAAATGTCTGGGTTCTAAACTGGCTTTCTATTTTACTGATGACCCACACCATGTGACTATATTTATTCAACAAATATGAACACACTTCCTGTACAACATTACTTTAGTTCCTCCAATGACTCTCAAGGATGTTTCAATTGACCAAGAACTTTTTGTAGTTAGTTGGAATACCACCAAGTTCCTTCCCAGGCTATTATTCGCCCTTTGTTGGCTATACTCTCCCCATCTTGACCTCTTGGGGCATCAGTTCAACTCTACACTTCCTCTCCTTTTTGGTCCCTGGCCTCCTCAATTGAAGGTCTTACTTGGACAAGCCTCTGCCATTCCTCCCATCATCTTCTACCTTTATTTCTACCAACACACTGCTGAACAAAATGGGAGAAATCATGAAAACATGCTGACTGGGTTTACTACCAATTTACATTGTGTAATCTCAAATGAGCCTGAGCTGTGGCAGGGCTGATAGTAATTAACTCACTATCCCACTTACCACAGCATCATTTCCAGACCTTTTTAATCCCTTTCCTCCCTTTCCCTCTCAGCTGAGAACGTTGTTTCATATTTCACTGGAAAAACTGAGGCCATTTGCCAAGAGCTCTCTCTTCTTTCCTTCTCCTTATTTCACATCACTTAGATGTCTTCTGTCACTATTTCTTTCTTTACATCTCCCACGAAGAGGTTACCCTTCTTCTTGCCAAGGCTAGCCCTTCTAGATGTACAAGTGGTCCCATCTCATCCCATTTTCTCCAAGAGATTGCCTCCTCTCATATCCCCATTTTCTTACTAATCTTCAGTCTCTTCTTTTTTTATTAGGTGCTTCTCACTGCCTACAAACACAACCAGGTCTCCCCCATCTGAAAAAACAAACAAACCCCTCACTTTATCTGCCCATAACTGCTAGCTCTGTTCATGTATCTCTCCTCCCCTTTGTGAGAGACTCCTTGGGATGGCTGTCTACAATAGACACTTCCACTTTTCCTTCTCACTCTCTTCCTAACTCTCTGCAGTCTGGATCCCGACATTATCATCTATTCTCTCCAAAGTTACCAGTGATCTCTTAAGTGCCAAATCCAATGGCCTTTTCTCAGCTCTCATTCTTCTTGAATTCGATACAATCGTTGACACTGTGGATCATGATCTTGACACTCTTCTCTTCAGGTTTTCATGACATTGCTTTCTTCTGGTTCTCCCTTGATGGATCTTCATCCATGTCATGTCCCCTAGCAGTGGTTGTTCCCCAAAGCTCTGTCCTGGACTTTATTCTCTTTGCAACTCTCTCCTATCCTCCATTCTCATGTCTAACTGCCTACAAAACATCTTGAACTGGATGTCCTATAGACCTCTTACATTCAGTGTGTTAATGACAGAACTCATCTTTCCTCCCTCTTCCCACCTCCTCCATTCTTCTAATTTCCCTATTACTGTCAAGGACACCAGCATCATCCCAGTCACCTGGGCACACAACTGAGGTGCCATCCTTGACTTCTCATTCTCTCTCACACTACCATATCCCTGCTCACTCTAAATTTGAAATATTCCTCATATATCCTCTCTTCTCTCTGACTCTGCCACCATCCTGGTATAGACCCTAATCACCTAGTAACTGAACTATGGTGATAGCCTGCTGGTTGGTTTTCCTGATATAGCTCTCTTTTCTCCAGTCTATCCCTCATTGTGTTGCCAAATTGCAACAGGTCTGACCATATTACATCCTCTCTATCCTCTTTAATAAGCTCGAGTGGCTCCGTATTGTCTCCAGGATCAAATACAAAATCCTCTATTTGGCATTCAAAGCCCCTCATAACCTCATCCCCTCCTATCCTCCCAGCCCTCCTATACCTTACTCCCCACCCATGTACTGTGTGATACAATGACACTGGCCTTCTTGGGGTTCCTCACATGTGATACTCCATCTCCCAAACTAGGCATTTTCACTGACTGTCTCTTACGCCTTCACCTCTCTCCCTCCTCATCTCCATCCCCTGACCTTTCTGGCTCCCTTCAGATCCCAGCTAAAATCCTCCCTTTTACCTGATAGTGCCTTTCCTGGGTTAATTATCTCCAACTGATCTTGTCTACATGTTATGCCCATTGTTATTGTTGTTATTGTTTTGTTTTTTGGAGGGGCAATTGGGGTTAAGTGACTTGCCCAAGGTCACACGGCTAGTAAGTATTAAGTGTCTGAGGCTGGATTTGAACTCAGGTCCTCCTGACTCCAGGACTGGTGCTCTATTCACTGCGCCACCTAGCCACCCCCTTTTATTTATGCCCATTGTTTGCATGTCTTCTCCCCCATTAGACACTGAATTCCTTGAGAGAAGGGACTAACTTTTGCCTTTCTTTGTATTCTCCCTGAGCTGAGTGTAGTGAATTATCCAGGATCACACAGCGAGTTAGTATCCAAGTCATAATTCAATCTAGCTCCTCCTGGGTGTGTCTTGAAGGAAACAGAGGCTCAGAGAAATGATGTGATTTGTCTAATGTAGCAGAATCAGGATGGAAAGTAGTTTAGTATGGTCCATTCCTCTGTCTTCCACCTCCTCCCTCTTCTTTTTTAAAAACTATCTTGAATGAGATAAGTATAGAGTGATTTAAAAAAAAAAACAAACTCGGAATCAGAAGAGACTTGTGCTTAAATCTTACTAGCTGTGTGACTGTGGGCAAGTCATTATCTCCCTGAATCTCAGCTTCCTAATCTGTAAAATGGGAATAATACCTGTGGAACCTATTACACAGGGTAGCTGTGGCCTTCAGGCTACAATGGACATGAAGCATCATTTTTAACCTATTCCTTTCCCAAGAAGCATAGCCCCGTGGCTGGCCACAGTGGGAATCTGCTCAGCTCTCTTGGAAGAGGTAGCCCTACCCGGTTTTCTTGTCTTCTTTTCTCAGCTTCCCTGAAGTAGCAACCTAAGGGTAATTGTGACAAGTACAAACATATGTTGATGGTGTAGGGCCAGCCTGTGAGTCACCAGGGATGGCTGCTGGCAACAGTCAGATAGGGGCAAGCCTGTCTGTCTAAATCTTGGGAGAATCCCTTCTCCTCTCTAGGGCTCATTCTCCTCAGCTGCAAAGTGAGAGATTTGGATCAGATGACCTCCAAAGTCTCTTCCAGCTCTAAATACTATGACCTTATTGATTTGGGAAAGCCTGCCATGGCCAGACAGGGAGAATGATGCGTATCCTGTATGTACCCAAGGAGGTCTGGGGATGTTAGTAGCGTAGATATGGAGTTGAAGGATCTGGGTTGGAATCCTTGCTCTGCCATTAATTACCCACATGTGACCTTGGATAAGTCACCTTTCCTCTAAGCACCTTGGTTTCCCCATCTGCAAAATAAATTGGCTGGACTAGACAGTCTCCAAGGCCCCTCCCAGCTCCAGATCCTCCGAGAACAATCACGAGTCTGTTTTCTCATTTGCTCAATTCTTAATAGCGACATTAACAGCTCTAATTGTGCCCATTACTGGAGGTTATTAAAGCTCTCTGTCATTAGGCATCCTGGCCTCGGCTGATCAGAGCAGCAGGGAGCAGACACCGGAGTAGACCAGAGGCTAAACCATGAGGATTCTGCCTCTCTCTCCCATCCCACTCCACCTCCATGAATTGTTGCCATGGCATCCCTACCAAAAGGAAGAGATAAAGAAAGAGGGGAGAGAAGGAAGGATGGAAAGAAGGAAGGAAGAAAAGACATAACTTCCATTGGGTTTGAACCCCAGGACAGGGAAAGTAGAAAAACTCATTATGGAAAACTCTGGTGATGTCTAGAATCCAGGGAATGAAAAGAATGCTCCTTACTGGGGCTACCCATTCTCCCAACCCAGCATCACTGCTGTGATGCTTTCCGATTGGCTCCTGGGATGGACCAAGGCTGGTGATTCCTTGCCCTGATGGTCTCCCCTTTCTTGGGAGCAGAGAATCAGAATGTCAGAGGACAGGAGAGAGAACCACAGAACTGTGGTGTGGAAAGGACCATAAAACTACCAGTTTAGAGACAGATAGGAATTTAGAGGTCATCTAGTCTGATGTCTGGCTAGACATCTAGTTTAGTCTCTATACGAGGAGGAGACCAAGGTCTAAGTCACTTGACCATAGTCACATAGTTAGGAAGTATCAGAGACAGGATTCGAATCCATGTCCTCCAACTCCAAGTCTGGCACACAATCTGCTTTGTTGCTAGAGGTCATCTAATCCAATTGTCTTATTGAATGGATGGGGAAACTGAGGCCCAGAGAGCAAAAGAGACTTGCTTGAGGTTTTACAGCCACTTGGTGGATAGCCAAGACTAGAACCCAGGCCTCCTGACTGCCCCAAGGCCAATGTACTACTGATCATAGCAGGACATCTCCCTGGGGAAAACAAAAATTATAGTAGCAGGTCCTACTTCCATAGCACTCCAAGGTTGGCAAAAGCATTTTCTTGACAATAATCCTATCATAATAATCATTGGACATCTTTTGTAGATGAGGAAAGTGCAGCACAGCTCAGAGAAGGTCCAGGCCTAAGAGCATAGAGCTAGTAGGTAGTTAAACCAGGATTTGAACTCAAGTCCCCCAACTACTGAGCCAGAACTCCTTCCTTCTCACAATTACAGAATCATGAAGGCTTAGAGTTTGAAGGGTGCATAGAGATCTTGTCATCCAAGTTGTACTTGACCAAGAACCCCCGGTATAATATTCCTGACAAATCAACAGTCCATCATTTCTGATGACCTAGAACACAGAGTAACTAATTTCCACCAAAGCGGCCCATCCCACTTTGGCACTTCTCTAATCATTCAGCTGCTTTCCTGATATCTAGCTGAAATCTGCCTCTGTGACTCCCTCCCCTTTGCTCCTATCTATCCTCTGAACAAACCAAAGCAAGTCAAATCTCTTTTCCACATACAACCACCTTTCAAAAACCTGAAGACCGATCTCTTGCTTCCCTTGGGTCTTTTCTCCAGGCTAAATGATCCCAGTTCCTTTCACTTGACCTCACAAAGCTTGGGCTCAAAAGCCTGTGTCATCCTGGGTACCCTACTTTGGATATGTTCTCATTTATCAGGGTCTGCATCTCGGGGACAGGAAATGGAAGGTTAAATGCAGAGAAGAGCTAGGAGGGTCTTGTTTGACTGGAACGTGGGGTGTGTGAAGAGGAGTAAAGCTGTAATAAGGTTAGAACAGTAGGTTGGAGCTGGGTTCGGGCAGGGCGTTTGATGCCAGGTTGAGGATTTTATCCTAGCAGTAACAGGGAACCACTGAAATCATCTGAGCCTCGGAGTGAGGTGGCCACATTAGGAGAATGATCTTGACAGCTGGGTGGGATTTGGATTGCAGAGGGGAGAGACTTGAGGCCAATTGGGAGGTTGCTGCAAAAACCCAAGGAAGAGGGGTGTGTAAGGGCAAGAGGACAGATGTGAGAGATGTTTTGAAGGACAAGACTTGGCAACTGTTTGGATGAGGGAGGTGAGGGAGAAGGAAGAATGTGGAATGATTGTGAAGCTGGGTGACTGGGAAGAGGGTGGTGCCTTGGACAGAAACTAGGATGGGTTTAGGGTGGGGAGGTGGTGATGAAGATATTAACCTCCGCTGTACACATATTGAATTTGAGTTGTTGCTGAGGCATCCAGGGGGGAGATGGCTGACAGGTGGGGGTCAGTATGGGAGGGAGGTTGAGTGACTTGCCCAAGGTCACATAGGGATTGAGCATCTAAAATGGGATTTGAACTCAAGTCATCTGACTGTAAAGCCAATGCTCTTTCCACTGTTTTGGCTCTGATGCTTGCTAGCTGTATGACCTTAGGTAAGTCTCCAGCATTCTCTGAGCCTCAAATCACTCAATCATCTTGGCTCTTAGTTTCCTCACTGACAAAATGCGGGAGATGGTCTAGATGGTTTCTGGAGGTCCCTTCCAATCCAGGAGAGAAGTCAAAGCTGTATCTGTAGACCTGAAATCTCGGGTAGAGTGACCTAGATCATGGGAAGATACCTCCTTGCAAGGTTGGCCATGGCTATCCCATATGCTGGAGCAAGACAAAGCTAGGTTCCTACGTTTACATTGTTAGTCAGTCAACAAGCATTTTTTCAGCACTCATGAGATGGCCAGCTCCAAGCTCCTGACCCTGATGGGGGGGGGGGGGGCGTGGGGGGCAGTGAGGTGGGAAACCTAGGTGACAGACTTTATGTACCAGGAACAGCTGTTGTGCTGTGTGCCTACCTCTAGAGTTGTGTGGTAGTAGTGCCCATGCCGCCCTGCCAACATCAGTGGCTCAGGAAGTTCTGTGTCCCAGGTAGGTGAGGTGAAGCTGGGGGTTGGACCTTGCAGATTTCCATCCCCAGAGTCCATTTTAAACCCAACACTCAGTTCCAGTCTTATGTCTGGGTGGTAGGTAGCAGAGAGACCACTGAATTTGAATCCCGGCCAGGTCATTTACAGCCTGAATGACCTTGGGGACATCATTTCTCTTCTCTAGGACACAGTTTCCTCACCAGTAAATTGTTCTAGCTTACCTGTAAATATATCTTTCAGCTTTAAAATCTATGATCCTTTATTTTGTAGATGAGGAAATGGTGGCCCAGAGAGGGAAGTGACTTACCTGCTACAGTTAGTAAATAGAACCTAAGAGGACTTAAATCCTCTAATTCCAAGCTCTGTGCTCAGAAGGAAGGGGAAAAGAAAGAAGGCACTGAATATCTGGGGTAGTAGGAAAAGGGGGCCTACTGGGATGGGAGAAACATGAGCTTCATCTGCTTCACAGTTCTGGAGCCAGAAATTACCACTGGGATGCTTAGAGACAGTAGTGGCCTGAAAAGCTAGTAGCTGTAGAAGTGAAGTCCAAAGGGCCATATCTAGATGGGAGATCTGGAATGGCTTCGTGGAAGAGGTGGCAATGAGCTGGGCCTTGAAGGGTGGGTAAAGATTTGCATTGGGAACATTCTACACCGAGGGAACACAGGTCCAGATAGGATCAAACAAAGTAAGGAACATCCAGTGCCAGTGTCTGCATCTAAGTTCTGTTGGTCTGTGGGCAAGCTGTCTCTGGAAGAGAAGCTCCATGTCTGAGAATGAGGACTGACCTGTCCTATCCTAGAGAGTTTTGTCACTAAGTGGCTTGGGAAATTGGATGGGCAGAGGGGGCTGAAATCAGAGAAAGCAGAGGGGGCTGGAGGGAAAGACAGACCAGAGAATCTTAGAGTTGGAAGTCACCTCAAAGAGTCATTGCATTCAGCCTTTAGCTGACCAAGAATCCCCCTTCCACTATCTCTAACAAGTGGTCATCCAGCCTTGGCATGAAAACCTTTGGGGAGGAAGAGTCCATCCCTTCAATCAAACCTAAATCTAATTTTTTATGGCTTCATAGAATCAGAAATCTACAACCAGAATCTGATGTTGCTAAGTCCGATGTCTCCATTTTACAGATGAGGCAACTGAGGCCCAATTACATAGTGTCAGAGGCAACATTCAAACTCAGGTGCTACTGACTCCAAGTCCAGGGCTCTACCCGCCACTCCACCTCACCAACTTCCATGGCTTCTTGGAAGGCAAGCAAATACAAACTAATGGCAGATCAGAGATTAGAAACAGGAGAATGTTACTTAATCTCCCTCCCACAGCCCTGAGGGGGCTCATGATCCCACAAGACACCTACACAACTACCTGTGCTGATCATCTTTGACATGTCTTCAGCTATCCCTCTTAGCCAACAAGAGAGCTGACTCTTCAGTAATATAGATTTTCCCATGCATCTTGTAGATAAATGCAGATTCTTCCCATATAACAGAGCTCCCCTCATCAAACCAGGAGAATTCCAGTGACTGGCTCCAGAGGAAGGGTTTAGAAACCCCGAGAAAGCAGGAGGCTGGAACCTGGCAAGGAGAATTTCCAATACTGTTTACCCAACGATTAGGCTTTTCCTTGATTTATTTACATCGAACATTTTGGTAACCATCTGCTCTTAAACTAAACGGAAAATTATCCTCCTCCTGCTGTGACGGCATTTCCCTTGGATGTTTTTAATAAAAAAAAATCTATCATTTTAATGTAGACAGCTCAGCTAATAAAAATGATCTGTGCCATTAGTAATTATCCCACAAATACAATGCAAATGAGTTGAAGGGCCCTTGGAGGCCTGGGCCCAGGGCCCCTCCTCCTGGAGCTGGCGGCTGGGCTGGGGGGCTTGACCCCTTTCCTTGGGCCTGGGAGAGAAGAGGAGAGGGTCATAGAGAGAGGATCCAGGTGTATCTGAGGTCCAGCTCCCATGCCAGTGGTGATCTCCTTGGAAATATACTTAGATAATTTCTGGATGGGGTGTAGACTTGTAGGATCATGGGATCTAAGCTGGAAGGAACTTTTAGAGATCATCTAGATTCTCAACCTGGGGTCCACAGGTAGATTTCAGAGGGTCTTTGAATTTGGATGGGAAAAAATTGCATTTTTATTTTTACTAACTGAAATTTAACATGTCTATTGATTATTAAAGACAAATCATTCTGAGAAAGTCGTACAGGATTTATCAGATGGTCAAAGGGGCCCACAGCACAGAAAAGTTCAATAATATCATTCTGGTCCAATTCTGTTCTCAATTTATAATTGAGAAAATAAAGGCTCAGAGAGGTAGTGACTATTCCAAGGCCACACAGGCTATATATATGCCAGAATTCAATGCTCTCTCCTCTGCATTACACAGCTACTTTTATTAGACTCTATTAGTCTTTTCCCTGGAGAATTAGGCTGGGGACGGGGTGGGGAGAAAAGCACAGTACCACAGAATTTAAGCATTGGAAAGAACCTTCAAAGGTCAATGAGTCATTTCACAGAAGGGGAGACTGAGGCTCAGAAGGAGGAAGAGATTTGCCTAGATTCATGCAGGTAGGAAGTAGCAAGGACAATATTCAAGCCTGTATGCTCAGACTCCAACTGTAGTGTCCTCTGTCATGATATACCCCTCCCTGGACTCCTCTCTCACCCCCTCCCCCACTTCTCTCTAAATGGAGACAGATCAATCAATCAATCAATCAATCAATTAACCAACAAGCGTTTCTGAAGCTCTTACTATGTACCAGGCAGTGTGCTAGGCTTGAGATTACAAGTATAAAAAATGAAAAAAATCCCTACTTCACAAAGAGTTTATACTTTAATGTAAGGAAGGGAGAAAGGTAAGAAAGAAGAAAGGTACAGATAAATATATATAGCATAAATATAAAGTTAACAAATATGTAGATTAACATATAATAGTTAATATGGTATAGTTTTGAGAGGGAGGGTGGCATGATCCCCAAAGGGACTCTCAGGGTGAAGGTAAGGAGGGAATGTATTCCAGGTGTCAAGGGTGGTTGAGGCAAAACCACGGAGATGGGAGATAGAGGAACAGAGAGGCCAGTTTGACTGGATTGGAGAGTAAGGAGGGTGGGGTGCTAGCATCTAATTGTGCCTCTGGGCAGTCTGTGGCCCCTGTGCTGCAGAGAGGACCAGATCTCCCTGCCCCTCTCAGGTTTCATTTTCTTCAAAGGCCATGCCCTTGATTCTAGAATTCCTGCACCATTAGAGCTGGGAGCCTAGAGAAAATCCAGGGTACCCTTCTCATTCTACAGATGACGAAACCAGAGCCTGGAGATGGCAACTGACTTATCCAAGGTCATGCAACTCTTCTTGGGCAGGGCTGGATCTCAAGCCTGGGTTTCCGGACTCCTTATCTGAGACTCAAACTTCCATTAAGCCTGATTTCACCTGGATCAGAATACCATCACAGCTCTCTCTAGAACCTGAAGGTTTGCAAGGCACCGCCGCTGCAAAAGCCCTATGAAGTAGACATTACAAGTGCTATTATCCCCATTTGACAGATGGGAAAACTGAGCCCAGAGATCAGCCCAGGGACCCTGTGCTTTGACTTCAGGGCCGGTACTCCTTCTGTTATACCACATTGCCTGTGCAATTCACTCTAATCCAACAAATACTTGGTAAATTTTATTAAATTCCTGCTATAGGAAGGAGCTAAGCATTTATTAGTACCTACTTTTACAAGTGTTGTCAATGTCCACTGGCTACTAAGACCAGGAGTTTTAGTCATGCTGTTGGTCTGCACTGCTGAAGGGAGTTTATATGTACCAGGAATCTCTCTCATGGATGTAATCACAAGTCTGGGCAAAAAGATAATTATCTAAGACTCTGAGCTAAGCAAAAATACACAGGCAAAAATAACATTGTTCTTGTCCTCAAGGAGCTTACCCTCTATTGGAGAGTGACAGTATTGTAATGTTTATGGAATAAATAGGCTAATTACATTAATTATACCTGCCAATGAATCTGTGGGCTCTTCTATTCTATTCAAACCAACAAGTATGTGTTGGGTAATGACCATGTACCAAGTGCTGTCTAGTTATGGGGGATACAAAGGCAGAGGGGGGCAGTGTGTGCCAAGGGGAAAGGGTCTTGGGATTAGAGTCAGAAAGACCTGGTTTCAAATTCTGCCTCAGATACCACTCTGTGACCAGGGGCAGGTCATTTAACTGTTCTGGGCCCTCAGTTTCCCCATCTGTAAAATGAGGGTCTTTGGGCTCGATGGTCTCTAAGTATGTTTCCAGCTTTAAATCTAGGTAATTCTCTGATTTAATCCCTGCCTTCAAGGACCACGTCCCTTGGAAGGATTTGAGTATCTTAAGAAGTCCTGGGAGTCTTTCCGAGCCCCACTTTTGAGAAGGGGGCATCTGGATTCCACTTTGTGGGTCTGGGGTGGAAGGGAGAGGAGGGAGATACAGCAATTGGAGCATCTCACGGATCACATACCTTAATTACTGTCAACCAGGCCTCTGAAAACTGACTTTGAAAGCTGAAACGGGCTTAGCAAGGCAATCAGTTGCTGGAGCCGACCCTGGGATTTATCAGGGGGCACTGGAGTGTGGGGGAGGGCTGGGAAGGGGGGGCTTCCACTCCTGTCACCCCACGCTCCCTCCCCCTCCCCTTTTCCAATCACATCAACAATTTTGCTCGGCATTGTTTCCAGGCCTATTAATATTCATAAGCAGCTTTTCTATTGTGTTTGCAATTTTCTCTTCAGCAGACAGGCCTGATGTGCACTGGTGTTAATAGGATGCAGGACTCACAAACTCAGATCTTATTAGCAAATACCCATTAGATGCCATCGGTGCAGAAGAGCTCAGGCTCACTGGGGCTGGGCCCATGGGCTGATGGGGAGGGAAGCCTTTCACCGGGTGACATCGAGGAAAGTCTTCATCTACTATGACTTCAGGTCTGACAATACAAGCGGGGGCATTAAGGGAGGGGAAGGCAGGGGCTGGAATGATGAGTGTTGGGAGGCCCAGAGAGGCTGGAGCAGCGATCTGACAGAGAACAGTGTGGGGAGGGGCTGGGCCAGACCACCGGGAGCTCGATGCTGCTGCTGGGAACCAGAGCCCTGTCTCTGCAGGGCTGGAAGCCTGGGGGGGCAGCTAGCAGGAGCGTCATCAGCCCCATTTTCAGCACAGGCTTCTATGGTGTGGGGGAAGTAATTGTAGAGCTGGAACCAGAGGCTGGAGATTAAAATCCTGGTTCACCTGCTCACTGCCAATGTTACCCTTCTTCAGGACTCAGTTTCCTCATAGCTAAAATGACAGGGCTGGAACAGACAGTTTCTAAGGTTCCTAGTAGCTTTGAAATCCTGTGGAGAATCAGGTTCAGTGAGATGACTTCTTTTAGCACTGAAATTCTTTATTTCATGTTCTAAGGTTTCTTCTAGATCTAACAGATATTCTATGTTCTTATGTTTCTTCTAGCTCTGACATTCTGTGTTCTAAGCTCTGACATCCTGTGTTCTAAGGTCCCGCCCAGCTCTGATAGTCTGTGTTCTAAGGTTCCTTCCGGATCTGATAGTAGGTGTTCTAAGGTTCCTTTTTGCTCCACCATACCAAGGTAGCCTAGCTTCTAAGGACCCTTTGAGCTCTGACATTCTTTGATTTAATAAATGGTCAGAAGACCATTACTAGAGAGTTGCAGGCAGTGTGGCTCACTAGCTGACTTGTCTAGAAATAATTCTGCCACAATTATAACATAGAACCTATCTTGGAGTGATGGAAAATCTGGGTTCTGGGTTAAATAGGTCAAAATTCAGTTGACTCCCAAATGCTTATGAAGCATCTATCCAAGCATCCCCATGTGGTGGGTACCAGGAGGGACTTGACATCCCCATGGGCTTGTCAAGGAAGATTGCCATCAGGATGAGGAGATAAGACCACCACATCTATAACAAGACAGTTGCTAAATTGTGTGGCACACAGTGACGTAGAAACTCAAAGGTAAGGGGCATGCATGAGAGTTGTAAGGGACAAGGAAGGCCTCCTGGGAGAGATGGGACTTAAGCTGGGCCCTGAAGGATGGGTGGGATTTGGAAAGCAAGAGGGAAGAAGGAATAAGTGATAGGAAACAGCATTCTAGGAGGGGGATACAGCATGGATTAAGGTATGGAGGTGGGAATGAGCATGGGTGCATTAATGGGATGGTGAGACCAGTCCAGTGGGAATAGAAAGTGGGTTCTGGGAAACCATGGAGAGTAAATACTTCTCATCTTTTATAAAAGGATCTCATGACTTCTCGAAGATATTTCTGAGTCTGCCTAGCCTCCAGAATAAGCGGCGCTGCCCCTTGATTGAGGGTGTCTTGGGTAGAAGTGGGGATAACAAGGCCAGTCCCAGGATGTGAGGCCCAGATAATATACTGGTCTTGAAACCTGCTTGGTAAGTCAGGAGTCTTGGCTCAAATATTTTATCCCTGAGCAAGTCATTTTAGCCCTTTTGTCCTCAGTTTCCCCATCTATGAAACGAGGGAACTGGGCCAGATAAGATGCCTCTACACCTCTTTCAGCTCTAAATCCTATGAAAAAGGCTCGAGGCTCAGTCACCCAGTCAGCACCCGAGGAATTAAGTGATCCCTCATGTCTGATCTGCTACAGATTTGGCTTTCTTCTGCAGCATTTCTCTGAGAACCTGGACAAAAGAAAACACGTTATCTGGCAACCAGCTGTGAGGACAGTGCTTTGTAAACCTTGGCCTTGGAGACAGTGCAGCTCAGGAGATGGCTCTGGCTTTGGCAGCCCAGGGTCTGGGACTGAATCGCACCTCTCTGTCATCTACATGATGGCACATAAAGCCCTTCCCCCTCTCTTCCTTAGCTTCCTCATCTGTGAAATGGAAAGGTTGGCTGACATGACCTTGGAGATCAATCAACAATCATTTATGATGGGCCGGGGACTGTGGATGGTGCAAACTTGGATCGGCCTTTTCATCCACAGCGGAGACTCCCAGTGAAGCGGCCTCCACAGATGCCCTTTATCTGGCTGTGATAGCTTCCTGGGGCTCTGTAACGGACTGAGGCCTAGCTGAGGGTCACAAGGACAAGATATGCTAGAGGCAACACTCAACCCACATCTTCCTGACTCTGAAACCAGTTTTCTATCCATTACCGAATGAATACAGATGTAAAAATGAGACTGTTCCTACACTCAAGGAGTTTACATTCTTTGGGTCTTACTTAGGTCCATAGGTCTAAAGCTGGAAGGGACCTCCAAGGTCAGCTATCCAAATCCCCTCACTTTACAGATTAGGGAGCTGAGGGCCATGGAGATGAAGGGATTTTCTGAAGGTCATGCACGTAGTAAATACCACAAATATTTAGGGAAGGGACTAAACATTTGTATGGTACCTACTGCGTGCCAGGTTTGATAGCAAGGTGGCACCTAGAGTCAGCAAGACTCATCTTGAGTTCAAATCTGGCCTTAGACACCTACTAGCTGTGTGACCCCAGACAAATCACTGAATTTTCTCTGCCTTGGTTTCCTCATCTGTAAAATGAGCTGGAGAAGGCAATGGTATCTCTGCCAAGAAAACCCCAAATGGGTTCACAGAGAGTCTGCCATGACTGAACTCATGTGCCCAAGCACATTACAAGCAATACTCATTGGATCCCCACAACAATCTTGCAAGGCAGCTAGAGCTGTTTCTCCATTTCACAGTAGAGGAAACAGAGGCAAACAGATGAAGTGACTTGCTCAGGGTTGGTAGTAAACATCAGATCAGCGATTTGGGATCAATCTGAACCAGGATCTCTGAATTTAGAGGTGGTGCTCTTAGGCCCCTTAAAACCCTGCATCTATGATTTTGTCTTGGGGTCAGAAGACCTGACACTAGTAGCTCTGTGAGCTAGATGAGTAAGACTTTTCACCTTTCTAACCCTCAGTTTCTTCATCTGCAAAAGGGGGATAATTGTTCTTTCACTAGTATCTCACAGGGGTACTGCCAAGAAAACACTTCATTGTTGTTAACATTTTATTATTACTATCTCCGCTACAGGGCAGCTAGGTGGACAGAGAGCCAGCTCTGGGGTCAGGAGGACCTGAGTTTAAATCCAGTCTCAGACACTTACTAGTTGTGTGACCCTGAGTAAGTCACGTAATTCTGTTTGCCTCAGTTTCCTCATCTGTAAAATGAACTGGAGAAGGAAATGGCAAACCACTCCAGTATCTTTGCCAAGAAATCCCCAAATGGGCTCGTGGAGAGTCAGACTCGACTGACACAACTCAACATGAACAAACTCTGCTCTGACTGTAAGAACCCTGTTGGGGGGGCCCCAGCCACATTCCCTTCCCCAGCAGCATGCCAGATCCTGGTTAGAGCAGGGCCTTCCTAATGCCTGGCTTCTTTTGAACAATTTATGTTCATCATCCATAGGAACTCTGACAGCATCCCCTTTCCCCCACAAATAAGGACCACGGAAGCCTCGGCCTTTAATTACCAGAACCCATTTGGCTAAATTAATGATCCCCACTCAGTGTCAATAATGAATTGCAGGCCAGCAAAAATGCTGATCCAATATTCTGGGCTCCCCTGCGGTGGAATTTGATATAGAGCTGTTCTCCTTCTCGGCTCCCGCTCTGGATAGATGGGAGGGCTGAACTCTACCAAAGACCACTTCTTGGCAGCCTGCGAGAAATGTCACTGGAAGTCATCTGATTCCAAATTGCCCAGGATAAAGAATGGATCTAATAATATCCCCGTAAGAAGGGAAAAGTTCTCCAAAATCCACAGTTAGCTTTCAAGGCAGAGTGTTTTATCACCTACAAATCCCCCAATGTTCTCCAATGCTTCACCAATACAAGTGAGGAATGAAGCTCTTTTCAGGCTGCTTTGCTCTCAGGGCTTGGTGGTTTCGTGTTCCCCTGGTTGGTCAGGGATTCAGAATGTTCCTGGCTGGTTGGGCAGAAGTGAGGGAGGAATCTTGGATGGGCATGGTCTCCAAAGGATCTGGGCCATCTTTCTAGAACCCCTTGGGTGCTTGGGGTGAGGGAGACAAGGTTCCTTTAAAGAGCTGCTCAGATCAAGAAAGAGACTGTGGGATGGTTGTGCTGGGACCCAAGCTTTGGAATACTGCATGGTTTTTTTTCCCCAAGTGAACTCAGGAGCCATCAGCAAGCAGACTTCTAGCCAGCTTTGGACCATCAGTGAAGAAGTGTTGAACAAAAGAATAATTATAATAAAACAATAGCATGTCAGTGTACATTGTAGAATGCCAGAGCTGGAAAGGTCTTAGAACACGGAACGTTAGAGTAGGAAGATGCCTCAGGATATAGAACACAGAATGTCAGAGATAGAAGATAAGCTAGAAATGATGGAGTCCAGCCCTCCTACCTATCACTTCTGCTCTCCTCCAAATTCTCCTATAATAGTAGAAGGCAGAGCTGTTGGAGAGACAGAAACAGCTTCCTTCCCAAAATGGAAGCAAAAGAATCAAATGTATTAATACCCATCTGTTTAATGCATTCATATCCATACTTAACACTCCTACCATTTTAATTCTGGGGATTTAAGTTTGGCACAATTGTTTCTACAATAAAGCCTGATTTTTTCCCCCTTACAATCAGATTTTGAATATGTGTGCTTTTCATTCAAACACAAAAAGGCTCATTTTACTATAAAAATCAGTTTTCATTGTACTAGCAATTCACAAACACGTCAGACACACATGGAGTCAAACTCCTCCCTTCTCCTGTGGTTCCTTCCTCTGCCTCTTTCTCCAAGCTTTGACTATAGGAGTATATGCTGGTCTAAGAATGAAGAGCTTTGGGTTTCCTTCCCACCTGGTGCAAGAGGCTTGCTGGGAGGCCTTGGATGAGTTGGTTGATCAGACAAGGTCTTAACAATATGCAGAGGAAAGAGAATGGTAAGATGGATAGTGCTGATCGTAGAGACCACAAGATCTGAGTTTGAATACTACTCCTGGTACTCATGAGCAATGTGATCTTGGGCAAGTCACTGAAGGTCTGTGAGAGTCAGTGTTCTCATCTGTAACATGAAAGTACTAATACCCAGGGTACCTAAAGTCAAGGGTTGTTGTGAGAATCAAAGGAGAGAAATTATTCTATGTTGGCTATTATTACTGCCCTCCTTCCCCTCAGTGTCAACTCTATTATTATCTGTTATTTTGCCATTAAAGTTTTATTATTTGACTTTTAATTCAATACTTTGAATTGAATCTTTGAGGCATTTTGGATTTTTTTATCCTCTAATAAAATGCTGATATCTCTATGAGGGACCACACCTTATATTCCTTATCAGGGAACATTTTCCTTATCAGTTAATAGAAATCATAAATTATCCCAACTACAAGGCAACTTAGAATATAGAGTATGAAATTTCAGAACTGGGAGGGATCCTAGAACCTAGAATGTTTAAGAGGTAACCTTAGAGTCCACATAATTCATCCCCTTCATTCTATGGGTGGGAAAACTGAGGCCCAGAGAGAGGAAGAAAATTAACCAAGGTCACAAAGTGAGTCAGTAGCAGAATTCGGGTCCCATTCAGTCAGTCAGTCAGTTAACATAGCTTTATTAAATATCTTATTATGTGCCAGGTACTGGGGTTACAAAGAGAGCTCCTCAGGGAGCTTCCAGTCTAATGGGGGAGATGACAAGCAAGCAATGAGATATAAAGA
Organism: Gymnobelideus leadbeateri; assembly: GCA_011680675.1. Lineage (NCBI taxonomy): Eukaryota > Metazoa > Chordata > Mammalia > Diprotodontia > Petauridae > Gymnobelideus > Gymnobelideus leadbeateri. Next base: position 76,700 of record WOXC01005304.1, read on the forward strand.
AGATACAGACACGGGGAACTGGAGATAATCACCAGAGGGAAAGCACCAACATTAAGGGAGAACTTCAGAAGCTGGGGCTCTGCCTGAGATTTGGAGGAAGCCAGAAAGTTCAGGAGATGGAGGAAGAGAGTTCAATGCACAGGGGTGGGGGGAACGTGAGACCATCGTTCAGTAGATCCCAGTAGATCCCATATGGTTGGATGGGAAGTGTAAAAAGACTGGACAGATAGGAAGGGGTCAGGCTACGGAGGGCTTTAAAAGCTAAACAGAGGATTTCATATTGGATCCTGGAGGCTGTAGGGAGCCTCTGGGATTAATTAAATAGTGTGTGTGTGTGTGTGTGTGTGTGTGTGTGTGTGTGTGTGTGTGTGTGTGTGTGTGTGTGTGTGGTATAGTCATACTTTTTGACTTAAGAACATCAATTTTACAGCTGAATGGAGGATGGATCAGAGTTGGGGGGAGACTTGAGGCAGCCAGATCTGCCAGCAGCTATTATAGTAGTCCAGGGGTGAGGTGACCACTGCACTGGGGTGGAGACAGTGTCAGAGGAGAGAAGGGGAGACATCCAAAGGGGGAATCAAAAGGTCTTGGCAACAGCCTGGACATGGGGAGGGGGCAAGAGATATGGAGAAGTCCAGGATGCTTCCTAGGGTTCAAGCCTGAGGGACAGGGAGGATGGTGGTGCCATAGACAGTAATAGAGAAGTCAGGAAGAGGGATACATTTGGAGGGGCAAGCCAATGAGTCCAGCTTAGGACATATTGAGTTTAGGATGTCTATGGGACATCCAGTTCAAAATGTCTAATGTGCAGCTGGAGATGCAGGGCTAGACGTCAGGAGAGAGGTTAGAGCTGGGGTCAGGTCTGACATTCCATGTCCTATATTCGATGGTCCCTTTCACTTCTAACAGTCTAGGGTCTAAGGGTCTCTTCTGGTTCTGTAATTCTGTTACTGATTTTGAATAAATTTTTTCCCATCTGGAATATGGGGCTAGGAATTGCTGTCTTCTCTCCCTCCCCAACTTCGTGGAGTGTGATGAGACACAAGCATTCTACCCAAACTCACACACCCCTATGTGATGGGGCATAGAGAACTCTATCTGGAGTCCCTGCAGTGAGGAATCCAATATCCCCTGCCTCATTACAAATAAATAATAAGAAATCAGCAGCTTCTCCCCAGCTGCAGAAAGACCAAGAATAATGCTAGGTCACCCACAAGGAACCAGACAAAAGCCCTCAAGTAATTGTGTGCTTCTGGGGACCCAGTGGAGGGGAGAGGGCTAAGGGAGGAGGCTGAGGCAACCCAGGGGGAGGGAAGCAGTGAAAGGGAGGCTATTTTCGGGCCCTGAAGAGGAGGTGGCAAATAATAGAAGGGGAGAAAAATAAAATCAAAGTCCATTGAATCTTCATGATTGGGGGTGGGGGAGAGGAGAGAAAACGATTTCTTTTGCCCAGCAGTGATTTGATTTCAGCCTCGGGTTTCATCACACATTATGCCAAACTTGGGCACTGTCTGATGTCCTTTCCTCTACACCTTTGATTAGTAATGACACCAGAACCAATTGATTTCCTTATTCTCTTCTCATCCTCCCCACTTCTTCCCTCTGAGATGTCATTAATTCCCTTTGGACCTGATGAGACATGGACAAGGGCCCAGGGGAGAAGTTCAGCAGGTAGAGGGGTGTGGTGGTGGTGGGGTGCAGAGCATGAGGAGGAGAGAGACAGAGAAGGAAAGATGGAGGGAGAGAAATGGGAGGAGGGAGGGAGGAAAGATGAGAGGAGGAAAGACAGAGAGACCAAGACAGAGACAGGAGGAGGAGGAAGGATGAGGAGAGAGAGACAAAGGGGAGGGGAGAGAGACAAAGTGGGGGTGGGAGGAAGGGAGATAGGGAGAGAAAGACAGAGACACAGATACAGAGAGTCAGCCAGCTAGAGAAGGAAAGACAAAGTGATGGTGGGAAGGAGGGGAAGGCAGAAGGGAGAGGGTGGAGAGGAGAGAGAGAGACAGAGAAATGGGGAAAGGGACATACTGACAGACAGACAGACAGAGGTAGAGAAGAAGGGAGAGGGGGGAGACAGAGAGACACACAGAGAGAAGGAAGGAGAGAAAGAGAGGGAGGGAGAGAGAGACAGGGAGAGGGGGGTGGGGGGAAGGGAAGATAGCATCTCTGCTGGCTGGAGAAAGGTCACAGATGGCCCAAAGACAAATAGGTGAATTCAGAATGTCAGAGCTGGACTTTGGAAGGTCAAGAGTCAGAGCTGGAAGGGACTTCACAGCACAGAGCAGGGACCATCCCAGCTGGGTGGGATCTTAGAACAGAGAAAGTCAGAACTGTGGCTAGAAGTGGAAGAAGCTGAGGGGTTGTTGAGCTGACTCCAATTTTCTAGAAGAGGAGCTTGAGGAAGTCTGGGCCATGGCAGAGCCTCTAGGAATGCCCCAAGCTATGCCCCCAGGGTCGCTGATCCCTCTTCCCTGCTGTCCTCCAAGCCTTCCTCTACCTGCCTGGGCCTCTTAAGTTGGGCTTTGGCTTCCAAATTTTCCCTTTCTATTCAATGAAGATGGAGACTGATTTGTTCCAAGTTCCTTTTCTCCCTCGTCCTGCTTTGATGGACTCATTCCTAGTAAAGGGCTAATGGGTGACAATGGAGACAGAAGACCTGAATTCTAATTCTGACTTTGCTACTTAGTACTTTTGTTACCTAGGGCACTTCTCTCCTCTGGGCCCCAACTGTAAAATGAGGCAGTTGGACTACATGGCCTGTTGGGGTCCCTTCCAGCTCCAGATGTAGAGTCTCTGGGGGACAGGGGCCTTCAATGCTTCTGTCCAACTCCCCGGCCATTCCTCCTCCCAATTCAATGGTGGGGATTTCAGGGGCAAACCAGGCAGGGATGAGGGAAAAGGAGAAGTACTTTGGAGACAGGTATGTTGTCCTGAGGATAGTCAGCTGCCCTCCCTGACTAGCTGAGTCTGCCCTTCAGAGGCCCCAGGTACCAGCTTGCTGGTGTTTGCACCTGAAGTCCCAGTCACTTCCTGTCACAACGGGCCCTTTTGGATGACTGGGTCCTGCTGCTTCAGGCCTATGGAACTAGTTGGGTAAAGACTCCAAATGGTTGGATAAACCAGAGATCTGTTTCCTCAGCTGTTTAAAATCATCCAAACCCGGTCAGACTGATGGCATTGCTGATGGATGGCTTCCCAGCAGGGTACCTTCCCACAGTTCGGGGCCTTTGGGCATTCCTGAACTTGCTCCAAGAAGGTTCTGTTAGAGCTGGAAGGGGCCTTAAGATACAGAATGTCAGAGCTGAGAGATCCTAGAACACAGAATGTCAGAGAAGGAAGGAATCTTAGCAGAGTCAGAGCTGAAAGGGACCTTAGAACCCAGAAAATCATAACAGAGAAGGAGGAGAAGGAGAAGGAGAAGGAAAAAGAGAAGGAGGAGGAGGATGAGAAGGTGAAGGAACTGAGACCAGAGAGTCAGTTGGAAGACACCTGAGAACAGATCGCTACATCTAGGCCACAGGGACTGGCACAGGTGAAAGGAGAGAGGGGCACAGAGAGAAAGGGCCTTCGAGATCATGCAATCTGGCCACCTACCTCATTTTCCCAGAGGAAGAAAATGGAAACTTAGATGTGTCCAAGGTCCCAGAGCTAGTGGAGCTGCCTTTCAAAGCCAGGTCCTCTGACTCTTGACCTCTCTGCAGCCTTTGACACTGCTGACCATCCTCTCCTCCTGCATCCTCTCTTAGTTCTGGATTTTCATGAGACCACTCCTTCCCAGTCTGTCTCCTCCCCATCTAACCTTTCCTTCCTGGTCTCTTTTGATGGTTTCTCGTGCATCTCATGCCCAATAACTGTGAGTGTTCCCCAAGACTCTGTACTGGGTTCTCGATCTCTACCCATTTCCACTTGGTGATCACACCAATTTTTATGGGTTTAATTCTCTCTGTGCAGATAATTATCTCAAATACAACAGGTCTGAAATAGAAATGATTATGGAGGCATTTTGGTAGCGATGGGAAAGAGCATGACTTTGTAGTCTGAGGGCCTGGTTTCAAATTACTTCTTGGGCAAGTCACTTAACCTCCCTGGGCCTCAGTTTCCTCATTTGTAAAGTGAGGGAGTTGACCAGATAGCTTCTGAGTTCTCTAGGTCTATGAACCTAAAAACCATCTTTCTCCACAAATCCACCCCTTCCCCAAACTTACCTTTTTCTTTTGAGGGCACCCTTTCAAGCACCCAAGTACATAACCTCCATGACTCCTCATTCTTCAGTACACACATCCAATCAGTTCCCAGGTCTAGTTTCTTGCCTCTTCAGCTCTCCCATCTGCCCCTTTCTTGCTTCTCACCTGACCACCCTCCAAGTTCAGGTCCCTATGCTCTTTTTTCTGTATTTTTACAAGAATCATTCTCCCTACCTCAAATCTCTCTCCATTCCAACCCATCCTTTATAGAGGTATCAAAGCAATTTTCCCAACACCCGCATCTGATGGCGTCACTTCCTTCTTTAATAAACTCTACTGGCTCCCCATTGCTTCTAAGACCAACGACAAACTCCAGTATTTGGTTTTTCAACCTCCTCACACCCTGGCCCTGATCCAGCTTCTAAGACTTAGATATTACTTCCCTTCCCAAGCTCTGCTCTGCTCTGGTCTGGCCACACGGACCTTGTTCTTCACACATCACACTCCATCTGCCATTGGTGGGCCCTGGCAAAGAATTTCCCCAAGCCTTGGAATGCCCTACCTTCTTACCTCTGACTCTTTGAATCCTCCCTTTCCTTCCAAATTGGCTCAGGTTCCACTTTCTATCTGAAGGCTTTCCTAGCTTCTCTTCCCTCCCCACAGATGCTTGTGTCCTCCCCCAAGATAACATATTTTCTTTCTTTCTTTCTTTCTTTCTTTCTTTCTTTCTTTCTTTCTTTCTTTCTTTCTTTCTTTCTTTCTTTCTTTCTTTTGAGGGCAATTGGGGTTAAGTAACTTGCCCAAGGTCACATGGCTAGGTTTTTTTGTTTTTTTGTTTGTTTGTTTCTGTGTGCATTAAATGTCTGAGGCCGGATCCGAATTCAGGTCCTTCTGACTCCAGGATGCTCTACTCACTGCGCCACCTGGCTGCCCCCCCAAGATAACATATTTTCGGGGGCATATTTTGTGTCCTTATACAGAGACATGTTAACTACCCCTCCTGAAGTGTAAGCTTCTTGAGGACAGGGGTAATTCCTTTATTTTTTCTTTTTTGTTCCAGCATGTAGGCACTCAATAAATGCTTGTTTCATTTCTAAGTTTCAGAGCACATCTGCACTGATACAGACTCTTCATCAATTTTCTAAACTGATGAGATCCTGCAATCAAAAAAAGAGAAATGTGCCAGCAACTGCGCTAAGCAGTAGGACTATGGAATCTGAATAAAGCAAGCCCTGCTCTCAAGGAGTTTACATTCTACTGGCTCTCTTGCATTTTAATGGTGGGGCCCCTTTTTGGTGAAAACCAAAAGAAACCGAGCTCTAAGTGCAGATTTTCAGGCATCTGCAGTCTGGGTGGGAGAGATTGGGGGATGGGAGAAGGGTAGGGGGAGTAGGGAAAGCGACTGTAGGAGAGAAGGAATTGGAAGAGTCAGCCAGGTGAACACGTGGGCTGCCGCACCGGCGGGACAGATCTTTCTCAGCCCATAAACCAGACAAATGAATATTTGATAGAAATATAATTTGAGCGAATAAGGGCCTTCGTCAGCCCGACGGTGAAATACAATGGTTATCTGACCTCTTGGAGGAATAAATCTGCCGTGCACAGCAATTATATCCAGCCTGAGTCGCGGAAAGCCCTCTGACGCTGGTGCCTCAGGAAGCAATATAAACCTTTAGACGAGGGGAATTTATTATACATCGCGGCACCACATTTCAGAGGTCACTGCTGCCACGGCTTAACTGCTTGGCCTATTAGTACTGCCCAGACATGGGGTTACATCGATAGGCTCCCCAGAGTTTAGCAGGTGGTGGACTGGGGGCACACACGAGGAGAGGCCAGCTCTCCAGAGGGCTACAGGGAATGAGGGCTCCCCACGTTTTGGCTTACAATTTAAAAGCTACTTCTGCCCCATTCTTCCCTATGAACAAATAGGAACCTGGCAAACTGAGGACACGGAGGTCACCAGAATTTAACTGAGTAGTGAACTTTAGGAAGAGTCAATCAACACACATTTATGAAGCAGTTACTCAGTGCTAGGCTGTAGGCATTGGAGAGACAAAGACAGAAACAAGAAACCATGGTCCCTGACCTCAAGGAACTTAGATACTATGGGAAGGATACAATATGGGACCAAGAGATGGTAGATTGAAAGCTGGAGGGACCTTAAAGGCTCTAAACTCCAATCTTTGGTTATGGAAACAGATAAGCAAAGTAAAAATACTCATGGATTATATTTGAGCCCATGTGGTGCATAGAGTGGTGAGAGCACAGATCTGAAGTCAGAGGACCTGGGCTCACCAGCTGGGTGCCCTGGGCACTACCTTTCATTTCCCTAGCCCCACCTCACCTTCTTCCTTTGCAAAATGAGGGGTTATGGCAGGCTGATGCAAGGAAGAGGCTGGGGCACCTGGTCCCAGGAGAGCCATAATGATGTATAATGAAGACTTTGGAACATTCATAGATGTCCTGAGCCAGTTCTGACCTGCTAACCACAGGATGGACAGAAGCTCCTTTGATTGGCTGAAGGTACTGAATGAGACTGGGAGCACTTTCAAAGATTCTTAGTTGATTTCCTCTCTTTCTCGGTTGGAGCTCTCCCTCCCTCCCTCCCTCCCTCCCTCTCTCTCTCTCTCTCTCTCTCTCTCTCTCTCTCTCTCTCTCTCTCTCTCTCTCTCTCTCTCCTTCTCTGTCTCTGTCCCTCTACCTCTCTTTCTCTCTGTCTCTGTCTGTCTCTCTCCCTCTTCTCCCCTCCCCTTTGCTGATGGCATCTGGTGGGAGACAGTGCTGTAAAGGCCTTGTGCTCTCCCCACTGAGGCCAACATGTGTCCCCTTGATTTTGGGTCTCAGTTCTTTGCCTGACTCAGCATTTTAGGTGAAGAAGATTAATCTACAATCTATAACCTTTTGAGTTTTGAAAAATCAAGAGAGTTAGCCTTCTAGGAGTATGAGAGTTGAGTCCATGATGGATTTTGCAGCCAGACCAGTACTGATGCCTTGAGAACTGAGGAATGGCCTTTGGAACTGAAGCCTAGTAGTATCTTAGAGTGGGGCTCCTCCTATAGTATTTGGAAGCAAACTTGGAAGAATTGTTATGTGGAGCTCTCTTTCCCCTGAGGCCAAGGTGGTATAGGGGAGAATTGGTCACAGAGGTGTTGGGGGAAAGTGTTTGTAGTTTTGCTCCTGCTGTATCTTCAAAGTAAATAGCCCTTTGCAAAAGGTAATTGATGTTGACTGGTTAAATGGAACTGGGGTGTTAATTCCTGGAAGCTAACAGTGGAAGGGAAGTCACATCTGAGGTGGGGTTAGAGCTGATTGCACTAGAGAAGAGACACCCCAACCCCTTGGGAGCATCCCTAGAGCTCTGAGGGGGGTGTGTAGAAGCCACCTACAAGAGCAAGCCTGTTCCCTATTTAACAATAGCTACAAGAGCCTGTTAGCCACTTTTGTTTTGTTTTGTAGTTTGCCAAGAGAATTGCATCCATAATCTCCTTTTGAATCACTTGAGAAAGGGGAGAAAGTACAAACAATTTAGAAGAATTAGCAAAATCACTTAATCTGGTGGGTGTAAAAGGTTTTGGCTCCTAGTTAGGGTTCAGTTCCACACCCCACCCCCTCCACCCAGGTAAGTCTCTACCTGTCAGCCAGCCTAGGTGAAAGTATTGCTAGTAATGCTTTGACAGGGTCGTGGAGCTTAGAGCTAAAAGGAAGCATGTTTAGAGTTCTTTTAGAGATTCTTTTCCTTTAGAGGAAGAACCTGAAGGCCCAGAGATAGGAGGGCATGTTTCCAGAGTCATGCAGGTAATCAGTGGCAATGCTTGAATTCAGACCCAAACATTTGACTCTTTTCATTACGCCACACCAACAGACAGAGAGGAAGAACATTTCTTCGTCTACCTTTCCTTCAGAGTTCAGGGACCCCCAATATACAGGGGGCTAATCACCCTAACCCTGCCCTTGGCCAGGGAATTGCTATAGTGACCTCTCCCCTTTTCCAACCATTCGATGCCTGGGGCTTTCCCAGAGGGGCTGGTGTGCCACACTAGGAAGAACTCTGCACTCCAAGTCAGAAGACCTGAGTTCCAGTCTAGACTCTAACACATAGGGGTGGTGGGACTTTGGTCAAGTCACTTGACCTCTAAGTGCCTCAGATAGCTCACTAAGGATATAAATAACAGAGGACAGTGAAGGGACTTTTCACATCTATACCGATGGAGTTTCAGTTCTGGATTTAAAGAAAAAGTGAGAGATCCAGGAGTAAGCTGGTTGGTTTATTCTTCCTTGTAGAGGGATATGTCTGACTGTTCTTCATTCCAGCAGGAGAGCTTCCGTCCTTCCCCTTGCAGCCTGCTGAAAAGTTGTGGCATTCTCCTCTTTGGCTCAGCGTGGGGTCTTCCAAGGTTGAGGCCAGAGGTGCTGAAGACTGTGGATCAGACATCCTTCTCACCCGCTGGGCTGCCCTGCTTACAAAGGTCCAGGGCACCCCTGTGGGTTGGGGAGGAGGTTATCCATGGAGCACAGGTCTTGGAGTCTATGGTGGCTTGTCATCAGCAGCCATGGAAGCCCAAGGATCTTCTTCAGCTCACGCTGATCGTCTGTCAGTAGCTACCCAGGGACCCTTGCATGGTCAAAACTTTGCTGGCTCTAGACTTCAGTGTTCAAAGCTGGGGATGCCCAGGAGAAATGTAGCAACAATATCTCAGGCCCACTTTTCTCCCCCACCCCTCCCCACCCCACTCCCACCCCATCCTATATAGGGCAGCCTTTCCAAGTCTCTCCCCTCCAAAGAGGATAGTAAGGTCTTACACTGAAACCTGGCCTATTCCAGGAGAGGGGTAAGCATCTGGAAGGACCTCAGAGGCCAATTTAGGTGAACCTAAAATTTCCTTGTATATATTTATTTTAAAAATGGACATGTTGTCATTCCTACCAGCCCTTCCCCCAGAAGAATGTAAGCTCCTTGAGAACAAAGACTTTCACTTTTGTCTTTGTATCTCCAGTGCCTGTTACACAATAGGCACTTAATAAATGCTTGCTGAATTAAATCTATGTCTGAACAGTCATTCATCTGGACAGTTCCCAGTACCATCAAGGTTAATGCCGCCACTTCTACCTACTGCTCCTGGCTCTGGCCTGTGGGGTTAGAACTCCTTTCATCCCTCTTCCACATGACAGCTATTGGGTGGCCTCCTGAATCTTCTCTTCTCTAGAGTAAACACCCCCAATTCTTTTGGCCAATTACACGGCATGAATTCAAACTTAATAAGACCAATCCAGTCTCTAGAGGGCTTTTGGGCTGACAAAGTTATTTCCTCACAACACTGTTGTGTGGGAGACTGTGCAAAGACTTTTATCCCCATTTGACAGATGAGGAAGCGGAGACTTAGGGGACTGGCCTGTGATTCAGTGGGGGTGTCTGATTCATCAGGAAGCAATGATCCCCTACATGGGATCATGCAGAGTCAGAAGCAGCAGGGAACATTGCCCGCAAGTTTTTGGGAATAATGAGGCCCAAGTTCCCAGGAAGCATGCCTGAGTTTGGACAAAGGAATAACTTTCCTGCGTAGGCTGAATTTGGGCCCCCTTATCTTTGGCAGATTCCTTCAGCTTTGACTTCTGACCAGTAGTCAGTCCATCTCTTATCCCAACCCCTGGGATCTCATTATCACCCAATTTCTCAGGTAGCAAGCAGCCTGGCCTGCCTTTCTGATTATGTCTGCTTTATCTCCCTCAGGATGCTGGGGTGATCACCCTTCCTGAATAACTGGCATGTGGGGGCTCTTCCTTGGGTGGCACTGATACTCAGGGGGAATAAAGGATTTACCGTGGGCACACAAAGAGCCAGTGCTAGACTTGGGATTCAAGCTAAGGTCTTCTTGTAACAAGTTCGATGCTTTTCCCATCCAGGTGAAAATATTGCTAGTTATGGTTTTCACATATGGCTTTGGTCCAATCCTCTCTTTTCCTCTAGAGGAGGAAACTGAGGCTCAGAGAGGGGGCTTGTAGGTAAGCATTGGCAATGCAATGTAATCTGGCAATCAGGATAGAGTTATTAGGGTTTTATCCAGCAATCATTTTAAGGGTACCAAATTTAAAGGGTGCTCACAGCCCCTGTGATCCTTCAGCAGTATGGAAACAATTGTGCTTTGCATCTAGTTAGCAAGAAGAATTAATTGGAAAAGGAAGCTCCAGGGGCTTTCTTGGAATAACAGCTCACTCCAGGTGAGCTCCTGCCCAGCCTGGCCCTCGCCTGGGATGGCATCTTGCCCAGATACAGTCTCAGAATGTCTCAGGATGCAATTCCTTCTCCTGGTGGCTGCACTGTAGGTGAGCCTTACAACAGCCCCCTCTTTACCCTACTCCTCCCCACCTAGCAGCTGCTCTGAGCTGTGCTGGGAGTCTTTCTTCTTTTAGCACCATTAGCTCAGTTGGGAGAAATGAAGTTAAGACTCTTATTTCCCTGCCTACCACATGGCTGATCTGTGGGTATGCAGTGAGAAGTTCTGCCTCGTCCCTAAGAATGTCACTTGCAGTGTCTCCCTTCCATGGACGCTGGTTCCCTGGAAGTCATGCCCCTTTGCATCATAATTGGCCTAGCCTTCTAGGGAGACAGAGTCTGGTGGTTGGAGGTTTACTTTCTTAGTGCTAGGTAAATACATGACTTTGAGGAGTGGATGGGGGAAGAAAGAGAAGTCCATTACTGTACAAATTTTCCCCCAGCCTTCTACAAGGTTCCAAACTCTTCGATGGGAGTCCCATTTATGAGAGAAACATCTCTTACAAAGGCAAACCTTTGAGAAAAGGAAAGGGCTTCAAAAAGTACCATCAGAGATACAGCTAATAATGGCATTGTAACAGCACCATACAACCCTTTGTGCTGAAGACCTCAGGCAGCTGGCAGTACAGCCCAGACCTGAGCTCTTCCCCAGGGACACACACACACACACACACACACACACACACACACACACACACGCATGCAACAACAACACAGGGTAATACAAACACAGTCACATAGACAAAACCAACCAGGAGACCAGACACAATGAATCACAACTGGCCAGCCTCCCAGGAACAAGTCTTTCTGACAGATTCTGTTGTCAGTTTTAAGGAGCCACCTGCATCTTATCCAGAGATCCATCAAAATCCTCTTGGAGTGCTTTCCTGGACAGATGCCCTACACTGAGAAAGTAACTCTCTCCACAAAGGAGGCTGTTGCTGTGGGGCTGACCACAATGTGTCAGGAGTTAAGCACCTCCTTCTTTGGTCTAGGGCCCTAGGATGGAGAGTTGGAATGAGGGCCTTGGAGATCATTCTCTTATTTTGTGGAGGGGAAACTGAGGAATAGGGAGGTGAAATTACTTAGCCAATAGTAAGTGGATGAGCCAGAAATTGCAACTTGCCCCTCTTACTCCCAGCCCAGGGTTTTTCTCACTCTTAAACACTGTCTTCTTGTCACTTTTTGCATCTCACCAAAGACAATCACAGGATCCCGGGGCTGGGAATGTTAGAGAAAAGGACTCAGACCCTTGTCTCTGAGCTCTGAGGCTGAATGGTTTGGGGTAGGAGAGTAGGGCAGGTTCAGAGCTGGGAAATCAAGCTCTCCAGCAAAAGGAACAATAGGGAACAGGGTCAGGAGCTCAGGATATGAAGGGGAGGAGAGGCAGAGAAGGAGGGGGTAAAATTAAAGAAGCAGTGGCGGAAGAATCAGGAAGTCTGTGTTTTCACCCGGACACATCCACTGAACAACTGTGTGACCCTGGGTGAGTTACTACTTCCCTCTTCTGAGATGTAGTCTTCCTGTCTAAAATGAGAAGCTGAATTGTGTGATCTCTAGGTTTTTTATAGGTTGAATGTTCTATAATCCTATCTGTAAGTTGGACCCCCAGCTCCTAAATTCCAACGAACATTTATTAAGCACTTACTATGTGCTAAACCCTGGGAATACAAAAAAAAAAAAAAAAAAAAGACGCACCCAGTCCCTGCCCTCAGGGAACTCCCATTCTAAAGAGGAAGAAGGCATGTAAGCAACTATGTACATATGAGAAACATAACAGAGTAGAAAGGTTACCAGAGTGGGGAGGCATTAGCATCAGGGCTGACTGGGAAAGGCCTCCTGAAAAACGATAGATTTGAGTTGTCTGAAAGGGAACCAGGGGATCTAAGAGGCAGAGGTGAGGGGGAGAGCAATCCAGGCATGGCAGCAGGGACAGCCAGGCCAAAGGCAAGGAGGTGGGAAATGGAGTGTCATGTCTGAGAAACTGTAATTAGGCCAGTGCAGCTGGATTATACTTAAAAATCATATAACCCCCCCTGAGCTTATCCATAGCATCAGCCTTAAATGTGGAGCCCCTGTCCATACCCCCCCTTCTCCCTTAGATCTCTAGTTGTGAATGTGTCGATCCCTACTAGACCATAACTCCATGAGGGCAGGGACTGCGTCTAATTAAAGCATCGAGGTAGCTCAGAGATAGGGCAATAGAGTGCTGGACCTGAAGTCAGGAAGACCTGAGTTCAAATCTGGCCTGAGATACTATGTGACCCTGGGCAAGTCACTTCTGTTTGTCTTAATTCACTGGAGGAGGAAATGGCAAACTACTCCAGTATTTTTGTGAAGAAAACCCTACAGATAGCATTGGTGTGCCATGGGGTCATGAAGAGTCAGCCATGACTGAACAACAAGAAAAAGGTGGTGCCATGGTGCACAGGGCTCTGGGTCTGGATTCAAGAAGACCTGTGTTCAAATCCAAGTTCAGGCACTTACTAGCTGTACAGTCCGACTTTGGGCAAGTCGTTTAACCCCTGTCTGCCTTGTTTTCCTTATCTGTAAGGGGGATTAACAATAGCACTAATGCTCCTTGTAAATGGCTGGCATGTAATGTAGCATGTGCTACAAATAAATAAGTGCTTATTCCTTTTCTCTTTCCTTCCTCCCTTTACCCAGACTTCGTATGTATGCCTCCCTCGTAAACACTTGGCACTGGTTGAATAGATTCTACATATTAACCAAAAGGACAGCTAGGTAGGTACATGCTATTATCCCATTCGGCAGATGAGCAAACTGAGGCTTTGAGAGTGTCCAGTCACCCAGGGCCTTGGGCCAAAGCTGAGACAGCAGGAGGGCTCTCCTGATTCATTCTTAGTTCAATGCTCTTCCCTCTGCAACAGGCTTAATCCATCAATCATGCTCAATATTGAATTCCTCGTTGCACAAGCTTGAGGTCTTAACCAGGCAGCAGGCTCTGGGGCATCTCTCCCTCAGACTCCCAGGTTAACCCCTGCTTGCCAGCCGAGCCAGAACAGGAAGGATGATACAGTCCATGCCCCGCCTCCAGGCAGAGCATCAGCCAGCTCTGGGCAGGGAAGCATTCCTGTTCCAACATGAAGGACACAAGGTAGCGGTAGGGTCACTGGATTTGGACTTCAAGGTCTGTGTGATCCTCGGCAAGCCGCCTGTCCTCTCTAGTCCTGTTTCCTCATGTGTAAAAAATGATAACTCCTACCTACTAGGCAGCTGGGTAAGCGGATCCGGTGATGGAGCAGAAGTCAGGAGGACCTGAGTTCAAATCCTTCCTTAGCCACTTACTAGCTGGGGGACCCTGGACAAGTCACTTAAACTTCCTCAGGTTCCTCATCTGAAAGGGGATGATAATATCACCTATCTCAAAGAATTGTTGTGGGGACCAGATGGGACAATATGTGCAAAACATTCTGCAAACTTTAAAGGGCTATCCCAATGTGAATCTTACCATTAACATTATTCCCTTACTAGCTATATATACGGGGAGGAAGTAGGGGGTAAGGGCTAGAGTGTGGGACCTGGAACAAGGGAGACCCCAATTTCAATCCTGCCTCTTACACTTACTAGCTATGTGAACATTTTATTTCTCTGAGACTCAGTTTTCTCTTCTAAAAAACGGGGAAAATAATTGCACCCTTATCACAGGGTTGTAGTGAAATGATGATGAGATGATGACGTTAAAGTAATTTGCAAACCTTAGAAATGCCTACTATTCAGGTGATCTTAAGCAAGACCTTTCCCTTCTCTGAGACTCAGTTTCCTCATCTGTAACATGGGTATAATTATACTTTCATTATTCACCACGTAGGGCTATTGTGAAAAAGTATTACAGAAATAAGAATAATCATGATAATAACCATTAGAATCTCTCATTTTCACAGATCTTTTGAGAAGGAGGCTCTGTGCCTCGATTTGCATCTGCTCCCAGGTCTTACACTACTGAGGTCTTAGCTTCTGTGCTGGAGCCAGGTTCGATAAATCCAGCCCCTGTCGTGAGGAATAATTATCAGTCAAAAAGCACTCTCCAAACAGTTAGAGTTGAATGAAAGGGATTGATTCCTGGCTCCCCTGGGAAGCAGACTGTACTCTCTCTGCAAGTCAAGAGGGCCTTGCTCTCATTTGGGGCAGGCTTTTTGGGTGAGTAGAACAGACCCCGTGTTTCTAAATAGCTCCCTCCCTTGGGAGATCTGCATTTGATTGATTGCCTCAAATGCTGGCTTTGGTTATTTGCTCCTTTGGGTTAGGGATTGTCCTCTCCCAAGGGCCTCTCTTATAATGTAAACCCTGACCACTCCCCTTCACTCCCAAAGTTATTATAAATACCTTCTTCTGAACTGGTCAATATAGTGGATAGAAGTCAGAGGTCCTGGGTTCTGAAAATCCTGCTTAGTTAGCTATGTCACCTTGAGAAAGTCACTTCTCTTTGGTCTCAGTTTCCTCTTTTGTAAAATGATGGGCGTGAACTAGACAACTTTCGAGGTCAAAGGGATCATGGGATTGACAGTGGGAAGCAACTAGCCTAATCCAGCAATCAATGATTCAGTATTGAATGTGTTAGTGCTAAGTCTTAACCCAGTGGGCTCTGGGGCTATCTCCCTTTAGCCTGACCCTGGCTCCCAGGTGGTGCTCTGGTCCAACCACCTCATTTTACTGAGGTCCAGAGAGGGAGATGTCATAGAAGAAGTAAAGAAGAGAATCAGGGTTTTAGGACCTGGATCCCTGGCCTCTAAAACCTAGTCCTCTCCAGGTTCTGAATCTTCAGGTTATGAACTCAACTTTCTCTCTAACTAGCCATGTGAATTTAAGCTAGTGAATTACTCTCTCTGATGTTAGATCTGCTCCACATCTAACATTCTGTTTTATGGCTCCTTCCAGCTTTAATGCTCTGTGTTCTGTGCCTTGAGCTGCCCCCTCCCCATCAGCCTTAACTTTCTATTAAAGTCTTTCTTCATGTTCTGAGATTCCTTGCTCTATGGCCTCAAGCGCCTTCTGGTTCTAACATTCTATCACCTCAGGTCCTTCCCAGCTCTAATGTCACAGATTCTGAGATGCTAACCTGCCAGACAAGAGAACCAGGCAGGAAATGAATGCATGGGATGTCGGTGGGGGTCCTGGGGAGACAGGGGGCCTGAAAGGGAAGAACGATTTCAAAGGGGGAAGGTTGGCTGTCACACACAAAGCAAACATCAACAATTCAGCCTCTAGGACCCTGGTTCCAGGCCCCATTTCAGTCCAGAGCCTAATGTAACCATACTGCCTCTGATAGCACTGCAGTGGGACATACTGATCTGCCTCAAGCCCTTGGTAAATCCATTGAAAGAGTCTATGAAGGGAAAAATATCACAGATACAGGCTACCTCACCTTGGTAACAGTATGGATTAATAGTAAAAAGGCACAATCATAGATGCCTGTGACATAGAGAGTTGGAGCCGGGAGGGGCATTAGAAGAGTGAATGCCAGAGCTGGGAGAGGCCTCAGAACAGAGAATGTCAGAGCTGGGAGAGGTCTTAGAACATAAAATGTCAGTCAGTAAATGGCCAATTAACAAACACCTATTAACTGCTTACTCTGTGCCAGGGATTCAGTGAAAGTTGAAAACCATTCCTGCTCTCAGAGGCACAATGGATGGGGGAGCACTGGATCTGGAAGGCACCTTAGAGGTCATTGAGTCGAATCTCCTCTGGCCCATCACTGGTGCAATGGATAGAGTGCCTGGCTTGGAGTCTGGAAGACTTATTTTCCTGACTTGAGATCGGGCTTCAGACGTGTGACCTTGAGCAAATCACTTAACCTTGCTTGCCTCAGTTTGCTCTTCTGTAAAATGACCTGGAGAAGGAAATGGCAAAGCACTACAGGATCTTTGCCAAGAAAAGCCTAAATGGGGTCCGGAAGAGTCAGACACGTCTCAATGACAACAAAGCCTAATCTGCTTTGTCAAAGGATGAAGCCTTGCTCCAGGTCCCTGGGTGTGGGGCTTTCTTGTCTCCTAGTCACAGGATTACAGAAGTTTAGCGTTCACAGAGCTCGAAGGGGTCTTAAGGACAACTGAACTGAATACCCGAAAAACAGACGAGAAAACGGAGCGTCAGAGAAATGCCGTGACTCGCCATAGGTACTAGGTGACCAAAGCAGGACTTGAACCCAGGTCCTCAGAGTCGAAATTCTTGCCACTGGACCGCTGCTGCTTCTCATCCCAGGCACATGGACAATAGTACACACCAGGCATCCAGCGTGGGCTGAAAAGGGACACACACAGCTCTGGAGAGAACTCGGCGTACCCATGAAAGGATATTTTAGAAAAATAAATGCTCCGAGGTCTGAGGCTGCAGCCGGAGCTGCTCTCTGCCTAATCCCGGCCAACAGACCAGACGCGGCACTATTTGCTAACAGGGGTAAGGCGGAGGAAAGTATTGGTATAGCTGCCCCACTTAAGAGAAACATCTCAGAAAACTCATGCAGGATAAACAAACACGTATGTCGCTCTGGCAAAGACGCTGCAGCCAATATGGGAACTCCAGAAGCGGGGCCAAGCCAGTTGGCCTCTCTGCACCTGGGATAGCTCCGGGCGACAGCTCAGAACTGGAGATGGATCATAACCTAACGGAAAATTTACAAAGCAACTTTTTTTTGGAGCGAGATGTAAAAGATTAGTCACACACGATTAAAAAAAATTAAGAGTAGGAAGCAGAACATGTTATTTAGTGAATTCAGCAAAAATTTCAAACTATTCTTTAATTCTAGGGAAGGGAAGGAAAGGTGCAAAGTTCAGAATGCAAAAAGGTAGAAAGAGACCCAGGGAGACAGAGGAAAGATGAAATGCTAGGGAGTTAATTGCCCACTCTCCACAGCTGCTCAATTACTTTTATCTTCGAACCTTCGAAGAAGTGGTTCTTGAAGCATACAGTCACAACGGTCCCGGGAGTGAGAATGGGGATGTGAATGTGTATTGGAGGTCTGTCGGGTGTTCGCATCATTGGAACGCTGTGCTTGAAGTCAAAGAATCTTGGTTCAGAGTTCAAATCTACCACTACTGAAACTTTGGGCAAGTTATGTCTTTTCTCTGGGACCCAGTTTCATTAGCTGTATAAATTAGGAGATTGATCTCATATGTCGCTGGAATCTCTATATCTCTGAATCTCTAAAGAAAAGATAAAGGGCCAGGACTAGTGGTCCAACAAAGACTATCCCACCTGCAAAATCCGTTCAAAAGAACTTTTCTCTTCTTGAAATCAGGACATTTGTCTAGAAAATCTGGGCCATACCTCCATACCTAAGCTATGCAGAAGGCCAGGGAAAATCCAGACAGAAGCTGGGGCTCAGTTCTCATCCCTAGGATTGCTGTCAGAATCAGACATAAGGAGAAGCTGCAGAGGGAGGGGATGGCTGAACCATTAGCACAAAGTCATCTGGGGTCATTAAGTATAAGTTCCAACAGCTGTAGGCATACTTTAAGAGCCCCAGAGACTTCTGGTTTATGTGTCAGTACAGCACCATAAGCAAAACTCCCAATAACCCTTCTGAATCATTAAAATAAGGGCTAAATTATGTTTAATAGGCTCTCTTTAAAAAGTTGGGAAAGTGTGAAATAGACTAGAACAATCTCCATTCAAAATCAATCAATCAATGCATCCATCCATCTATCTCTATAAACACACACAAGCATATACATGTTATATCTATACACTGATGAAATCATAAGTCCCATCCTATACACACATATTAGATGCAATATGTTTATATAGTAACAAATGAAATTAATATATATGAAAGTATATTAAACATGTGTGAATATCTATATTTCAATAGTATAGAGAATTTCTGATGAAAAACTCCTAGAGTCTTAGAGAGTTGTCTAAGGCACCAAGAGGTTAAGTGACTTGTCCAGGTCACACAGCTGGTATCTGTCAGAGATGGGACTCAAATCCAGGGTTTCCTGGCCTCTGAGTCCAGTTCTATCCACCATGGTATGCTACCTTATACTATACTATAAGATATATGATATAATATATAACAAAGCAAAATGCAATGTAATGATATATAACATAATAATTATAATATAATACATAACATAATAGAATATATAACTTTATACATATGTCTGTGTGTAACATTTTGATCCCTGAAGGGATGAATTTCAATCTAGAAAATTCATTCTTATGCTTGTTGATTTTACTTAGGCCAGTGTGCTATATTGGAAACAGCCGTTGGCTTTGAAGACAAAGGACCTGGGCTTAAATTCTGACACTCCTGCTGGCTATCTCTGAGGTCATAGAATTGGAAGGGAATGTAGAGATTAGCTAGCCCAACCCTTTTATTTTAGAGATGAAGATGCTGAGGTCTGCCCAGTGCTGTCCATGTAGCAAGTGGCAGAGGTGGCATGTGAGCCAAGACCCCCTGACTCCAAAGCCAGTCCTCTTGTATACCACTGTACCCAACTCTGTACAATGCACAGTGAATTGTACCACTCTGACTTTGCGTGAGTCAAGAGACCTCCCTGACCTACAGTTTTCTCATCTATAAAATGAGAGCGCTGGTCCCTTTAAGTTTGAAAGTCATAGATCCAGAAAAGATGCTTGTGACCATATGATCCAATACCTTCATTTTGTAGATGAGGAACCTGAGATTCAGAGAGCACCCCTGTGAGTATCAGGGAGCCTGTGGACCAGCTCATTCTCCACCAATATCAGACACATAAGGTGCCATTACACTGGTCCAGCATAGCCTAGCCTTTTATGTATAGGGGACTGAATTGAAATCCATGTTCAATGTTCAAAGAAAGTGGTAAAGACCCACCATGGGAGAACAAGGAGATATCTGTCCTGCTGGTCTGGAGGAGAGGAGTTTATGCTGATGATAGCAGGGATTCAGTTGGCATTTAGGACAGACCTGGATATGTGGATAGACTCTTGAGGGGGTCTTAGTCCTTCCATGCCTTCTTATCTGGCAACACTTCTGTCTTTTAAAAAAATGTTTAGTGAATGCCTTTTCACATTCATTTCTATAAATTCCCTCTTTCCAAACTCTTCCCTTAACATGGACCCCTTCAAGGTACACATAGTAGGCATTTAATACATAGTTCTTGGTTGATCTTTTTGTAACCAAAAAGAAAAAAAAACCAAGAATAATAAACCTAAGCAGTGAAGCATTATTCGAGCACATCCACAGGTCTGGGTCCTTCTGTTGATCCCCTTTAGAACATCTGCCCAACACATCAGGTGGATCCTTTCTCTGGTTCTTGAAAGATTTTTATCACAAGAGCTGACATTTTGAGAGCTCTTCCCACTCACTGGCTGTAATGGAAATGCAGATTTAAAGATCTTCCCTGCTCCTAGGCCCTTTGATTGGCTTAAGAGACTTTGATTGACTTTAAGAGACTCTGAAAACCTTCCTTGATTTGAAAATATGCTCTGCCTCCTAATAGGCTGAATGTTGTCACATGGAGCCTATGGTAGGAGGCTTGGTGTTCAGGAATGACCCCACCTTGATGCTGTGTGATTGGGCAGTGGGTCAAGAGGGTGGTTACATTCTCTGAGCCAGGAGACTATATAATCCCAGATTTGAGGCTTTGCTTTGGGGCTCACTTTGAGAAGTGTTGTGTGATTTGACCAGATGAGACTCTGGGAAGCCGTTGTTGAGAGCCCCCCCGGCTTTGAAAACCCAGATGTTGATGCTTCCCTCTCTGGTAACTGTGATTTGGTATTGATGTAATGGTTGGACAATTTGGAAGCCTGTCTGCTTGATCTGTTTGTTTATCTGTTTTGAAACTACTGTCTTTATACTCTGAAGTTCGGGGTGCTGACCTTTTTCCACTGAACTAGGTAATATATGTTTGTTTGATTAAAATAAGCTTGTTAACCCATTTTGAGTTGCTTTCCTTTACAAAAGCAGATCTAAGAACCTGTGTTGGCAGCTACCCTGGGGATGTTGGAGTGCTTGCTGCTACACTGGCTTAGATTCTCAAAACCAGGTAACTGCTTTAAGAGTTATTGTCATCTTCATTTTCTAGCTGAGGAGAACACGGCTAAGAGATCTGCCCAGGGTCACAGAGCTAGTTAAGACAAGATTTGAATGCAAGTCTTTCTGATTCAAAGCCCAGTCCTGCTTCTCTAATGATGTGGCCCCTTAGTAACAAATGTCTGTATCTGTATAGTACTTCATAAAACACAGACGGCTAAGCTCCTTGAAGGAAGGGGCTGGTATCTCAGTATGGTGCCTAGCACACAGAAAGTGGCTAGTAAATGCTTGTTGATTGGCTGATTGATGGCTTATCCCATTTAATCTGCACAGCAATCCTTTGGGTAGTATAGACATTCATTCACATTTTGACCATGCCCAGAATGCCCACCCTGCACACCACTTAGAATCTCTAGCTTCCTTTAAGGCTCAAGTGCCAACCCCTATGGGAGACCTGCTCTGATTGTCCCTCCCTACTCCAAATTATTTTGTACTGACTTCTCTGCATACCTGTTGTTGCCCCCAATAGATAGAATGTAAGCTCTTTGAAGGCAGAAGCTGTCTCACTTTGTTCTTGGAATTCTTGGTACCTAGCACAGTGCCTGGGACATAGGTTGAAGAGAAGGGACTCATCCGATGTCACATAGCTAGTTAGTGGTCAAGATTAGTGCCCTGTCACCTGACTCAAATACGTGGTGATATAGGGAGAGCCCTGTGCTTGGTGTCAGAAGACCCAGGTCCCAGTCTTAGCTACTTATGTGCTCTTGGGCAAGTCATGACACCTCAAGCTTCAGTTTACCCATCTGTGAAGTGGGGACCAGAATTCTTGCTCTCTCTCCCTCCCAGGGCTTTGTGGAGTCAAAGGCTTTGAAAACAAAATTGTGAGAGAAATCTGTGTGTCATTACTATGGTACTCCACTCAACCTGGCTTCTGTGGTTTCAATTTAAGGAATGTGGGGGTGGAAATGGATGAAGGAGCTCTCCTTCCTGTTGCTCCCCCTCTTTTGGCCCTTCCTTGGAGCCAACAACCCCTGAGGGAGAGAGCTCAGAGATAATATCCTCTCAGGCAGCCAGCTCCATCTTAAGGTTGCTGGGAAAGGTCAGTTTTAGCTGGGCAGCCCTCAGAACAATGACATTTCAAGGATCAAAGAAAAGGTGAAAATATTCCTATAAATCTATTCTTGGGACTTTTAAGGATTTCCAGTGTAAAGGAGGGAAAGAAAGGCATTTGTTTTTCCCTTCTGTGGACTGGCCATGACTGCCTCTGGGGATGCTAGAGAGGGAAGCAGGGAGACACTGGGCTCTTGTCTGTGCCCTGTGAAGATGGGTCATCTCCCATTCTGGGGATGTGCTCTCTCTTTCCCTCCATCTCACGGAATGGCTAGCATTAACGTAAGAAAGTCTGTAGATCACTTCAAACATATCATCTCATTTGATCCTCAGAATAATTCTGGAGGGAGGCCCTATTATGTCCATTTTTCAGAAGAGGAGACTGAGACTACTGAAGTGTCTGAGGCAAGATATGAATTCAGGTCTTCCTGACTCCAAGTCTAACAGTTCACCCACTTCACTGCCTACCTCTAAGCACAGTTTTAAAACTTCCTAATCCTGCTCTTACCCAGGTCTCCCTTCCTCTTCCTGGTCAGACTTCAGACTTCACAGTTATTTCTCCTTCCTCTCTTCAATCCCCATTCCCTTAAAGTAATGACATACCAATTCAATCACAAGTATGCATGACTCTCCAAAGAGTAGCTGCATTTTCAAGTAACAGGTCCAAAGGACTGAATTTCTAATGGAAGAATTGCAGGCTGTATAACAAAGTGAAGGATGGGGAGATACTTGGGAATAGGGGGGCATTCCTCAAAGGAGACAATGCCATATTTGGAGTCAAAGAGCCTGGGTCTGAATCTCAGCTCTGAAACTGAATTCCTCTGTTATCTTAGGCAAATCATTTTATTTCTCTGGGACTCAGTTCCCTCACCTATAAAATGAAGAGATGGATCTGTATAATCTCTAAGGCTCCTTCTAGTAAATCTGAAATCCCTGCCTATTCTGTACATAGATAAAGCTAGAGCTCTAACTAGGGAAGGATGATCCAACATTTAAAAGGTATAAGCCCTTAAAATAAAAAAAGAGAGACTATCATTTGAAAATAGATTGCATTTACATTTTGACAACATTTCCACTTCGACACTAGTTAGCAAGGATAATTAGTTAGACTAGGAAGCTACCAGATGGCTGGGTCACATTCTACTCCTCCCTGGGTACTGGCATCAGCCTCCCCAGAAGTGCCCCCATGGTGTCCTCTCCTTGGTGTGTAGCTAGTCTGAGGTTTCCCAAAAGGGCCACTGTTGGGGTCCCCACACTCATGGCTAATCTGAGGGATCATTTAATGCTACTTGCCCCAGGCCCCAAATTTGGTAGTTATAGCACTGGGTAAAGTTGACCCAGAGTGTATCCGTTATGCCTGATGATCAGAGGCCCTGGGCAAGAGGGTTTTCATCATTTGTTGCCTCAGGCTGTTCCATCTGTAAAACTGGGCTAATCAGAGCAAGCAGAGGGCGGAGGTTATAGTCAAGAAGAGATTTCCTGGCTGGAAATTTCTCCGAGAGGCAAAGGGAACCTGTGCATGGAATCAACATAGCCTGGAGTGGATGGCTAGATAGTCTGACCTGTTCTCTGAAGGGGAGGGTCAATAACAAATTAATGGGATCAGTGGCCCCATTAATCTTCTTATAATGAAGAGCGGCTCAAGCAAGCCTCGCTCCCTGACATCTTGGAAGACATTTCAGACCAAAAGGAAATGTGCTGCACAGAAAGGAGAATCTTATCAAAGGAATAGAAGGGGCCTGGCCTGAGAGCCTCCCCCAATTGTAGAGGACACTTATTGGGCCCAGGACAGTCATTCAGAGACTGCTGGCCCCAAGGAGATCTGGTTGGGGTTATTCGACAGATGGACTGGATGTGCTGGGTACAGGACAAGGAGTCTGTATATCTGTCTCCCTTCCTCCCCCTTCCCTGCCTTCACTTGGATTTCAGTCATTCTGACCTCACAGACTCACTTAGAAAAAAGTACAGGGTGGGGGCATCTAGGGAGGACCAAAGGAGGCAGTCTTTAGGACTGAGAGTCAGACACCTGGGTTTTAGTTCTGGCTCTACCATTAATTTTTGTTTTGTTTTGTTTTTTGCTTTTTGGAGGGAGGAAGGCAGGGCAATAGGGGTTAAGTGACTTGCCCAAGGTCACATGGCTAGTAAATGTTAAGTGTTTGAGACTGGATTTGAACTCAGGTCCTTCTGACTTCAGGGCCAGTGCTCTATTCACTGTGCCACCTAGCTGCCCCCTCTATCATTAATTAAAAAAATTTTTTTTGTTTTAAATTTATGAAATAAAACAAGTATTTCCATAATATAGTATAATTAAAAAAGATGTTTGCACATGAAACTGTCATTAATTAATTCACTGGGACCTCTTATAAAATATCCCTTTGTCTCACTTCCCCAGGCCTCAGTTTCCTTATCTATGAAATAAATTAATTAAATCTAACAAACATTAAATACCTACTGGAGGACAAGCTCTGGGTATAGGGATAGGGACTGTTCCTGTGATTTCTTTGGTGACTTCTAGATAAGGAAACTTCCTCCACCAAGGTAGGTAGGCATTTTCTTGGTAAAAATATAATCTTGGTGAAGTCTGGAGCACTGAGAGGTTAAGTAACTGGCTTGGGATCAGCTGTAAGATGGGACTAATAATAGCTATAACAAACCTCAGAGTGTGGTTGTGGGGGCGAAATTAAATAATGTCTATTCAGCCCTCTGCAGAGGAATTTGTAGGAGTGTGTGAATGTCAGGTAGCTTATTATTTGGCAACTAGGACTGATTATGCACAATGTGTCAGAGGTGGGTCTTACCCTCATCTTTCTCCCTTAGGCTACGAGCTCTTTCTACAAAGACCAAACCAAGACTCTTACCTCCAAGGTCCCTTTCACTTCTACCTTCTGAGCTTTAAGCTCCTTCTGGCTCTTCATGATATAGGGGAAGAATACTGGATTTGGTGTCCCTGCACCACCTAGGTGCCATGATAAGTAGTAGAACCAGGATTTGAACTGGGGTCCTCCAACTCTAGGTCTTGGGCTCCTTCCCATGTTTATCTATGATTTAGATGAAGCCACAGATAACATGCCTATTATGCTTATCAAGTCAGTCTATGATAAAAGTCTGGAAAGGACAGCTGAAATACTGGATGAAAGAATAAGGATCTAAAAAGTCCTGGGCAGGTTGTAATGGGCTGAATCTAACAAGATGTAATTTAATAGGGAGAAACAGAATGTCCCACACTTACATTTTAAAAACTGGATTACAAGAACAGGAAGATTTTGAGTTGACTGCATGGTCAACATAAGCTAAAGTTAGGGTGTGGTAGCCCCCAGAAATTAATTTCATCGTAGGCTATCCTCATACAAGTCTGAAGTCTGGACCAATCGAGGTGACTATTCCACTCTTTGCCTTGGTTCTGACATGGTAAGGCCCCTCTCAGTTCCCTGATCCAATGGCTATTGGGGGTAGGAGGGCTGGAAGGGAGTCGCCAGACATTCTGGCCTGCCTCTCCTTGCAGAAGTTACAGTGGCTGCAGGTCTCAGCCCTCCCCAAATGGAAGTCCTTCCAAGGAACAGATGCACAGGAACCAAGTAGAGACTTCATCATCTAAGCAGAGGCAAGATTCGGGGCTGGCAAAACTGCTATTTTCACTCTGGCATTTTCAGTTTCTGAAAAATGCACCCTGACGTACATTTTGATGCCTGCCATCCTTAGGGAAGAATACCTTCCTTTTGCCCGCCTTCCCTCCTCCCAACCAATCATGTTGTTCTTGAATTTCTCCACCCTATAAAGCTGATGCTTGCTCATTGCCAAAGCTCTCCCCTTAAGGTCCAGGATGAGAGCAGTTATCCAGAAACCCACAATAAATCTGGATGGAAGCCCAACTCTAATCCCCTTCCCCAATCACTCAACACACACACACACACACACACACACACACACACACACACACACACACACACACACACACACACACATACACACACACACACACCAGCCTAGCAAGGTGTGAAAATGACACAGTGTCATAAACACCTTTCTTTTCCCCCCTGGCTTTGCAATCCCAGGAAATGGCAGGAGATGGGAGGTGAACTCTCCTGGGGAATTTCCAATTGCCATTTCAAAATACAGAATCTCTTTTTGGTACTGCTTAGCTATGACTGACAATGAATGGGATGGAACTGGGGGCATCCCTCTCCTTACTCCCTCATTCTCCCCAGCAAACAGATGGGAAGACCACCTGACCACTCACCCAAGAGAGAGGAGGTGCTGGGGCCCAGGTCAGCATCCATGACCTGTTTGCTTCTAAATTGGAGGATTTCGTTAGGGCTCGGGGTTTTTACTGGAACACGGGAGCAATTCCCCCCTCTGAAGGCATTAGAAGGCCCACCAAATTCTATCACCATTTTATAGTTTGGAAATACAATATAGATTTTATCTTGTACCACTGCATCTTCCTTTAAACAACTGCTTGGCCTGATAAAGCAGGAAACGTTGTAAAGGAGGTCCCAAATAGGCTGTTATATATATTTTTTTTGCCCAGGGCTTTCCAGGTGTTTTTATGGGGACAGCTTGATTTGAGCCTGGGAAGGGCCTAGTTATAGGTTTTTTTTTTTTTAAACAAAGTAGAGAATTCAGGGGCACAGAGACACCAGGTGACTTGCCTTGAGTTATACAGAAAATTGGGACAAGCATCTGGGTTTTTGCTCAAGGCCACAGAACCCTGCGTATACTTCAAAGGAAACCTGTCTTGTTTGTGCAACCAAAATGCATTTACTAAATGTCTATTATATGCCAAGCACCGTGCTAGGCTAGTGGGATACAAATTACAATGAATGAAACAATTCCTACTTGCAAGGAGTTTAGATTCTAATGGGGAAGGTAACAATTACACATATAAACATATATGATTAACAGGAAGTGAATAAAATCAACTATATACAAATTAAATTTAAGGTAGTTTGGGAGAGAGTGCACTAGCGGCTAGGGATGGGGAAATAACAAAGGCTTCCCGAAGAAGATGCTTGAATTGTATCTTAAAGGAAGATAGGAATTACAATGTGGAGGCAGAGGAGGGTATATTGCAGCCATGGGGAATGGGCTGTACAAAGATATAGAGATAGATGAAGAACAGAGACAACACCAGTTGGGACAGATACAGTGAGAGATCAGAAAGATTCAGGTTCAAATCCTACCTTGACATGTATTAGCTTCATGACTATGGCCAAGTCAGCTGACCTCGGGGTAACCTCTAAATATAAGTTACAGACAAGCTGTTTATTTGTATTGGTGGGAGGAGTTTCTATCTAGGAATCTTTCTTCATGGGTGAAATTACAAGTCTGGACAAAAAAAAATTTGATTTCTCTCTAGCCCTGTAAGGTTTACAAAGTACTTTCAAAAAAACTATGAGGTAGGCAGTGCAAAATTTATTAGATATTTTATAGATAAGGAAATTTAAACTCAGAAAAGGGAAATGACTTTCCCATGGGCACTAGGGTAGATACAGTAGCAGCAACTCCAAAATTTCCAGTTTAAAAAACTAGTGTTGCAGCTGAGATTTGAACCTAGAAGTCTTGGCTTTAGTATTCAGTATTTTTTGCATTACATGGTGATACTTCTGCTATTTCTCACTATATATCATTGCAGAAGAGACCTTAGAACATTGACTCAGAGTTGGAATTGACCTTAGAAGAACAAATTAGATCTGGAAAGGGCCACAGATAATAGAATATCAGATCTGGAAGGTTTAGGGTTAGACCTTAAAGCAGTGAAGAAAGGTAGAAGAGGGATTAGAACATAGAACATCGGAGCTGGGAGGAATCTCAAGGACCATTTAGTCTAAGGGTCTTATTTTATAACTAAGGAAATGGTTTGCCGTGGGTCAAGCAGCAGCAAGGGGCTGAATCGGGATTCGAACCCGTTTCTCTTAAGATCTGTCTTTCTGCTATCTCCTTTACTTCTTCTCCTTGGGTGCTGCCTCCATCTTTATTGCACAATCTGAAAGCTCCAAGGGAAG
Organism: Gymnobelideus leadbeateri; assembly: GCA_011680675.1. Taxonomy (NCBI): domain Eukaryota; kingdom Metazoa; phylum Chordata; class Mammalia; order Diprotodontia; family Petauridae; genus Gymnobelideus; species Gymnobelideus leadbeateri. Next base: position 104,249 of record WOXC01005304.1, read on the forward strand.
GGTTCCTGAGACATCAGGACCTTCTTGGGTGATTAAAATCAGTCTCTCTTGTGCTTAGCATCACAGAAAGCTGCCTGAGGCATCATGCTATAATTGTCCAGGAAGGCCCTGCTCAGAGTGTGTCTCACTGCCTGGGAATAGAAGGAAACCCTCTTAAACTAATACCTGTTCAAGTAATTAACCTATTAAAACGAGAGATATAAATCACTGTGCCAAGGTTAGGCCTGTTCTCAGGGTTCCGTGGTGTTTCTTTCATTTAAATTTCAAAGGCGATGTCAATGTTGTTTCATATCTACAAAGACAATTATTTCACGGGTTGTCAGGCTCCTTGCAAAGCATCACCAACTTTAGGGGGTCTGCCAGGCAGTGGGGTCGGAGCCCATGGCTGCTCCTGAAACCTGAGCTGCTGTCCTTGGAACTGGGTGGCTCACTGGCCTCTTGGATGGTAAGATGATGCGGCCTGAGGTTCTCATGGGAAGCAGAGAAGGTGGGGGAACAGGGAGGGTGGAAGATATGATTCCTTTTCACCTTGTCCTCAGCGGCTTTTCATGCTCAGCCTGTTCTTCCCACACTCTTTAACCTCCCTCTTCTCTCCCCTCTATCACCAGCTCAGATGCTGGGATCTCATTAGAATTCATTCCAAGCTTAACCTTACCTTAAGTTTAAAAACAAAGGAGAGAGGGGTGGTTAGGTGGTGCAGTGAATAGAGCACTGGCCCTAGAGTCAGGAGGACCTGAGTTCAAATCCGGCCTCAGACACTTAACACAAAAAACTAGCTGTGTGACCTTGGGCAAGTTGCTTAACCCCAACTGCCCTCCAAAAAGCAAAAACAAAACAAAACCCCCCCAAAACAAAGGAGAGATGCCTCTCCAAGGCTACATTATATTATGAAAAGCACAGTGCCAGCACCAGGGAGGGAACAGTCTTACTGTACTCCACTTGGGCCAGACCTGATCTGGAGACTATATTCAGTTCTGGGTACCATCTTTAAGGTCGATGATGAGTTAGAGGATGTTCAGAGGAGAGTAACCAGGAAGGGGAATGAAATCAAGCTAGAGGAGGGTTGTTTGAAAGAATTGGAGAGACAAGACTTGGGTTGAGAGTGGATCTGAGTGTTCTTTTCAAGTTTCTGAAGGGTTGTCAAATGGGATGACATGTAAAGTGCTTTGCAAACCTTAAAACACATCTAAATGCTAGCCATTATTATTAGCAATAATAATAATAATTGTCTAGTGCATAAGGGATCAGATTTGTTTTATATGAACTAGGAATAATGCATGGAAATTGCAAAGAGATAGGTTTAGACTTGACATGAGGGAAAAAAAGCCTAACACTGAGAGCCATCCCAAAGTAGGATGTGCTGTCCCAGGAAGTTCTCCCTCACTTGAGGTTTTCAAACAAAGGCTACGTGCCAGATCAACTAGGTATGTTGGAGAGAGGATTTTTGTTCATGTGTGGGTTGGATTCTGGCCTCTGTGGTTTCTTCCAACCCTGAAACTATGATAGCTATTCTGTGTAGGATCATAGAAGAGCAGGGCTAGAACTGTCATGGGATCATAGAACAGAGAACATTAGTTGGAAGGGGCCTCAAATATACAATAATGTTAATGCTGGGGGAGAGTGGGGGAGGGTAAGAACACACAATGTCAGAGCCTGAAGGAGTCTTAGGACTTAAACTATCAGAGCTGGGAAGGCCATAAAGCATTAGAGAGACCTTAGAACAGAGAATATTGGAGCTCAGAGGGACCCTAGAGGTCATCTCATTTAACCTCTGATGTATAGAGATGAGTAAATTGAGACCCAGAGAAGGGAATGATTTATCTGAGGACACCTGAATAAAAAATGGAAAAACAAGATTTGAAGCTAGGTTTCTTTATCTCAAATACGGCATTCTTTCCACTGTGGAATAGGGACATAGTGTTTTTGAATGAATAAATTAATATCTGGTTTCTCACAGCTCTAGCTAAAAGCACTAAGCAAAAGTCAGGATCCTGGAGCTGTCCCACTTATGCTATTACTGACTGGTCTCTTCATTTTTCTCTCTGCAGGTCAGATGGACAGTTCCCCAACCTCTCATTGCCCAAAGAGTGGGGGATGTTGAGTAAAAAGGCCTGGAAAGCCTGAAGTAGAACACAGAGCAAAGTTGTTCCCACTTCCATGGTAGACACTGGAATATTATGAGAGCTATTGGATGTTTCACTGGACTCTCAGTGGATGTGTTTAACCTTGGAGGAGGGCTGGACTGGTGCAAAAGCCTGACCATCAGCTTAAGCCAATGACATGTGACCAGATGCCTCCTTAGATAGGAGCATCCAAAATTCATCACTGCCCCCTTCTCTCCCCTCCTCAGTCACAGAAGCTGACAGGAGTATACACACTGCTGGGATGGGAAGAATCAGTGAATTAAGACACAGGGTGATGACAATGATAATAAGGGGGCAGTTGACATTTAAATAGCTTTAAGGTTTTACAAGGTACTCTATGGACATTATTTCTTGAGACCCTCATAACTTCCCCTAGACTTGGGTAGTGCAAATCTTAGTATCTCCACTGTACAGTTAAGGAAACCGAGAATTCCAAAGTCTTCGGATTTAGAGTTAGAAAGGATCTGATTGGCTAGTTTAACCTCTTATTTTATAGATAAAGAAACAGATATGAAAGAAAAAATGATTTGTTTGAGGTTCACAACAACTAATAAGTGGTGGACGTAGGATTTGAATCCAGGTCCTTAGATTCATAGGATCATAGATTTAGATTCAGCTCCAGTCCCTACCTTCCCTTCTGAGACGAACAATTCTACATACATCTCTCATGTACCTATTTACTTACATGCCGTCTCCCTTTTTAGAGTGTAAGCTCCCTGAGGGCAGGGACTGTTTTGTATTTCTTTGTATCCTCAGCTCTTAAAACAGTGGCTGGTACATAGTAAATACTCAATAAATCTTGTTGAGGGATTACAACTGATTAGAGCTGAAAGGGACTTAAGAGGGCATCAAAGACAACCCCCCTCATTTTACAGCTGAGTAAACTGAGGACCAGAGAGGTCCTGACTTACCCATGGTCACACAGAAAGCAAAGCTGGGATTCAGACTCAGGTCCTCTGATTTCAAGCCCACTTTGCCACACTGCCTTCCATGTCTGACTTTCCCATTACATGGCATAGTTAATGAGTCCAGTCATTTGTTGACCCAAGAACTTTTGGTCTGGTGCCTTGAGGTCTGGTTCTTTTCTTAAATTCTACCCTGTGTCTCTTCTTCCCACTCCAAGTGGGAAAAGCCTTCCTCCTAAATATCCCACATATATTGCCTTGGCTTCAGAGACTATTCTGTAGACAAATCTCCCCCATCCTTCCTAGCTGAATTCCATTCCTAGAAGTCTTTCTCTTAATTCATGGTTCAGAAGCTAAGTGGTGTATAAGGGGGAAGGAAGGGGAGAAATTCAAGCCAATCTAACTCATTTATTAAGTGTGAATACACTGCCTTACATAGTTGTATCATGGGTCCAGACAGTGGTTTTCTCTGCAAATCACACATTAATGTCTACTCCTCCTATGTAACAGCATGCAGATATGTTGGAGGCCATGACCATGTCTCTTTAAGTCCTTCTCACTCTCTCACTTACCATGTCATTACCTCCCACCTCACCTGAGATACTGAGGATAGATAAGATCACACTGGCTGGGCCAGAACTTGTATTCTTGCAAGGGATTTGCTCCATGAATATCAGTCAGCAGACTCTGTGTTTCTCTGTTTTGTAGCCCCTCATTACCTGTCTGCCCTGAAATCACCCGCTGAAGGAGCCAAGGGAATGTCTCCCTATACCCAGACAGACTTCACTGGCCTGTCAACAAACTAGGTTTTTTTTTTTTTACCAGCATGCCCATTGCTCAAGCTCATGCTCATGTCTTCTTGGAATGTTGTCCTTGTCACCATATCTCTCCACCTTTTCTAAGCTGCCCCTCCCTTCATGAATCATTGGAACCAGAGGTTAGAGAGCTGGAAGGGATCTTGCAGGATTTCAGAGACCCTAGTCTAACCCTCCTCATTTTATAAGAGGAAGAAACCTATGCCCAGAGAGAGAAAAGGATGCTCCCATATTTATACAGTGAGTTAGGAGTGAGAATAAATGATAGTCAATTAGTAAGAGCCAACATCTGGATTCAGATCTCCTGTCTCCCAGGACAATGTTTTCCTCCCTTATGCCATACCCCCTTCTCTCAAAACTTCTGTCAATAGTAGAATGCAAACTACTGGCGGCAGGGATTATTTCTTCATTCTTGTTTTTGTATTACTAATGCCTAAAAGGTGGAAGTGAGAAGGGGTGACATTCCAAGGAGGGACATGGGCAATGAGTATGGGAGTAAGAAAGAGTCTAGTTTATTGACAGAATAGTAAGATCCATCGAGGCATTGGGAAGGGGTGGGAGATGATGGTAGACACCCCCTTGGATCCAAGAGTCCCAATCCTTCACTTCAACAGGTGATTTCAAGGCAGACAGGTAATGAGGAGGTTCACAAGAGAGGAATAAGAACAGTCTGCCCACTGGTATTTATGGAGCAAATTCCTTATGAAGAAACAAGCTCTGGCCTGACCAATCTGATTTTATCCATCCTCCAAATTTTGGGTGAGCTTGGAGGTAGATGGAATTGTTGGTGGGAATGTGGGGAGGCCCATGCTGTCATATAAGAAGAGTAGATGTAAATGTCAGAAAAAAGGACTGGTCCCATGATGTTTATGAAACACCTGAATAAGGAAGGAACATGGTGATCAAGCAAGAGAATAATGTGATGGGTAGAGAAACTGTGTGAAGGAAGCTATCACTTAGCTGATACCTGCTCTTTCCATTTCAGGTTTTCTCTGATATTTCTGCCTTTGGATCACTGTTGTAAACTCCTTATGATTCTTACCCACTCCCATTAATGATGGTGGTGGTAGTGATGATGATGGCACAGTAACAAGGAGAGGGAATTCCAGGAGGAAGCATGGTCCCATATTGGAGAGTCACCTGGATTTAGGGTTTGAATCCCAGCTCTGCTACTCACTCTCTGTGGGACCTTGGGTAACCCAATCATCAATGCTTGACTTCAGCATTCTTCTATAAAATGAAGGAGATGGACTAAATGGCCGTTGAGGTTCCTTCTAGCTTTCCACCTATGATAGATCCTTGATCCATATATGATCTGATGACTTCTCTGCTTGGTGGTGCCAGTCACTGGTTCAACTAATGCTTGGACTCAGAAAAGGGAGGTAAAAGACAATTTTAAAGTCCCTTGAGGAGTTCACAGTTTAATAGGGAGAAAAATTCTCATTGGAAGAAGGGTTTGGAGTGAAGGTAGGATGGGTAGGTCTGGTTTTGGGCCAACATAACACTTCTCCCTTTTTCTGTTTTTCCCTTCACCTCTCCTTGAGCACCAAGGATTTCACACCCACGGGACTCAAAAGCACAGGAGGGTTGTGGTGGGGAGGAGAGATGGGTGTCAGTCCCCAATGTCTTTGTTCTATTTCCAGGCTAGGTTTTTCTCTCCTTTCCTGCTGACGTGCCAGACATCAGTGCTGCACTTTCCCTGCTGTTCTAGTGGGAAGAGATTATCTGCCACCAGCAGCCAGAGCTTTGTCTCCTCCCACTCCCTCCCACATCCATGAAAGGTCCCAAGAGGCCAGTTGGCTGAAGAGTCAGACCTGAGTGGCAGGAAACCAGCAAAGCTCCTGGTCTCCATTTCATCGGCCATCCAGCTTGGGCAGGTACAGATCCAGTGAAGCAGGAAGCCTGCACAACCATGGGATTTAGGATGCCATTACCCTGGGTGGTGGATCCAGGGAATTGGCTCACTGCAATTTTTTCCTCCAAACATGGTCCAGTGGAAAAGGTTAGAGAGCCAGAGGATCTGGGTTGGAGTCTCAGCTCTGCCTGTATGACTTGCATCCCTTTAGGCCTCAGTTTCTTCACCTGCACAATGATGGAGTTGGACAAGATGGACTCTAATGTTTCACCTAGCTCTAAATCCAGGATCCTAAATATGGTACCAGTTTCAAAGACTCAGGGGAGAGAGCTCTACTCAGAAGACCCTTTGTGACTGTCATGTGGAAGAGGGATTATATTTGTCCTGTTTGGCTCCAGAGAGTAGAATAAAGAGTGACCTGGTAGAGGTTGCTGAGAGGTTAATTCAGGCTGCAAGATTGCATTCCCCTTGGGAAAGTCATGGGATTATAAATGTAGGAAGGGAC